>JANAVB010002796.1:2889370-2994724 GCA_029216955.1 Iris pallida
GGGATAACTCGGTGCGATCCCGAGGTCGATGGTTGGAATATTTGAGAATCGAACTAAATTTCTATGTATATATATCGAGGTGTTTAAACTCTGAATTTAAATTCGAATTTAAACCTCATTCCAACTAGAATTCAATCTACTCGGAGGAGAATACGATCGAGCTTGGTATGAAAGAGATTTGGTTGGATTTGATAAAGGGTTGAGGGAAAATTTAAATCTAAAAAAAATAACTATCATGTTATTTGTTGTGCGCTCGGCTCAGTAGGGACTATTGTTCAGAATAGTTATCCTCTTTTTTTAACTCTACTTTTAGATATACAAAATAGATATACATATGTATATATGTACATATATACCCATATACAATATTCCTATAAATACATCCTAAAGCCCAAAAATCTATAAAAAAAAAATATGTTTAGCTAATATTATCCTATTGGATACACAGTATATATACTGACTAAATAAATATCATGTGTAAAATATACCTTTATACACCATTAGTCAGAAATCCCAAAAAAATATATAACTATTTTCTAAAATAATTAATAAAATTTTCTTGTACAAAAATATATAGTGCAGAAAGTTTGCTACACTTAATGATATATAAATCCTAAATTAAATCAAAACTTATTTAAGTAACTAAGACAACACTGCAAATTAAAATTTAAAATAACTAAAAATTACCTTAAATTATATTAAAGAAGAATAAATATAAAATTTGAAAATTTGGGGGTTTACAATAATATATGCTAAAGCATCTTGTGTAATACCCTTCACTTCATGTGTTAGTACCATGCCTTGGTATCAGTCATAGGATTGTGAGCAATGTGCGGGTTATTGGAGAAAAACTGGGACCTATAGTGTGTATGGGCATATGGGTATACATATGTTGAGGTGTGTGTGTGCATTAGTAAAGATAGAGCAGGGAAGTGGCAGCAGTTTTATAATTGCTAACAACAGCAGATAGGCGTAGGGGAGACAGGAATCTATGCTGGTGTATTGTGCACCAGTGCACTTGATCCTATGCAGGACATTGTGGACAGATTGAAATAGGGGCAGTACAACAATAGAAATAGAGAGGGGAAGGACAATTAGAGGCAGGACAAGAAGAAGAAGAAGGATATTGCAACAGTAGCAGCAACAGTTGGGTGCACCTGTGCACTGCTCGAAGGCAAGGGAAGCAGTACACAGGTATCTGGGTGTCAGTTGATTGGGAGCAGTGTGCAAGCAACAGCAATAGAAAGTTAGGCTGTGCATTAGTATTCAGCAATAGGTAAAGTGTTAAAGAGTATAGAGATATGGTTGCATAAGTAGACAGTTAGATGAATAAGGTAGTGTGATAGGTAGATAGTTATAAGAGATAGACTAGTGGAGAGGGGGAAATTTAACTGTAGGAGAAGCGATGCTGCCCTTGGCAGCAGGGGAATTGATGAACAGAAAAGGAAGAGCATAGCAATAAGATGAGGGGCAGGGGTATTAGATTAAGTTCAACAAGCAAGCAGATAGGGGGAGCACATTTCCTGTGTGTTTATGTGCACACACTAATGCACAGGCAGGATGCTCTTGGGTGAACCTGTGCACAAGTATGCACAAGAATTATGGGTATCTGTGCTGCCACTCATGGCAGCAGGGTACATCTATGTGTAACAGCAGTTAGGACAGGGAGTTTAAGTCTGTGCATACGAGGGAAACTTGTTGCAAGCTGTACAGGCATTATATTTAGATAGCTGTGCTTGCTTTGGGTGTTGCAGGTAAGAGGAGAATAAGGGAGTCTTGTTGTGCACCTGTGCACTATGTGCAGTGCATAGGGAGAGAGTATATTGATTAGCTCAGAGTAGGGGAGGGCATGTGCTTTGGTGGCAGCATGAACTGTTGTACGTATTTGGAAGGCATGTACAGGCATTTCATTAGATAGCAAGAGGGTTGCACTGATGTGCAACAGCAGGATTGAGTGCTACATGTGCGCACTTAGAAGCCAGCAGCAGCAGCACCAGTTCTACCTTTGTGTGTGCTATAGTGGAGAGGAAGAGGCCAGTGCACTTTCATGTACACAGGAAATGGGAGTGTGTTGAGTGTTGTGAAGTGGAGTACAAGTTGTGTGTATGAAGTTAGGGTATAGGTAAATACTAGTTTGTGTATCCATGTATAGGATATGTATAGGTAATGACTAGAATGAGGGGTATAGGTAAGGCAAGATAGGAATAGACATTACCTATGAGTGTAGGTAAAGACACTACCTTGTGGCATGGGTAGGTAGTTAGGTACACTCCTATAGGTGTAGGCAATAGGCTATGTGTTATAGGATAATTTGTGAAGGTAAAGGGTACGTATAGGGTAATGGTAGGGGTCTAAGGTAATATATATATTATATATATATAGATATATATATATATATATATATATATGGGATATATATATGGGAAATAGGCATAATGATATGGCAAATAGCCATATAGGATTAGGATATGAGTAAGGCTTGGGATGATATTGGTATAGGTATTGATATATGTAGGTTATGGGACTAATGTATATTGGTTGGAGGCAATGCATATACATTATAGGGTAGATACCCATGTACATATATACATATAAAATAGGGTAAATGTACTAGAAGCATGGTATGCTATATAGGGTATAGGTATTGACCTAGTTCTACCCATTTGACCTAGAATGGACCTAAAAAAACTAGTTTAAGACTAGTTGAGCTTCTTTAGATTCCAAATCACTCTTTGACATGGAAATTCATCGTTAGGTCACTTAGACTTCAGTTCAGACATTGATTTGTATTTACAATGCAGGACGACAGGCGAATATATCCTCTGATAGTTTCCTTTATCTGATGACTCCATGTACTAGTAATGTTATACTTGATTCTCGACACGATGGTACACGAATTGTTTTATATTGGATCCTCAGTTATGATATGTCACCTCCATATTGGACATTGTTCATCATATTGATATTTTAAACATTATTCATTATGATGATATTAGATATTATTCGGTGTGTTCATATTTGACATTATTTCGTGATTCATATATTGTGATGTGTCATGGTTGGATCCATTGTACTAGTCGGGGTGAGAGAAATGCTATTTAGATATGTGATCATATCCTAGACATTGTGATAGTGTAGACATTGTGAGTATTAATCATACATTTCATGTATGGTTAGCCAGATCTTATTAGACATTGTGCAAGTTCCCAGACCGATCACATATCTAAACTAGTATTTTAAAACACATAGATGTTGTAGTTATTTCTCATTTTAGTTTATATCATGTTTATTGCCACTTGTACTTGCCTACTTATTGTTTATTATCTGTCATCGCCATGTATCAGTTTACCTTCTTATTATGTATTACTTTTACTATTATAGTTTTATAGTATTTATCATGATTATCGAAACTGCTGTTGGAGTTGTGCTTGTTCCAATCTAACTGGATAACATTTTTCAGGCATCGATTTGGGGGATTAGTTTCCTACTTATTATGGAACCTAGGAGAGTGTAGGAGCAAAGTTGACCCTTGTAGCTGAGGAGTAGATGAGTGACTGTCGGGAGGTCTAGCCGGATGATCTAGTTATATTAGTTTTTTATGAGTATTATAGTACCGGATTTGTCTCCGACAACTATTGATCTCTTGGGATGTTATTTTGGATTTGGTTTTGTTATTGTCCATACTTATTAGAACTTGTGACTTTGGATTTTGGATTTTGGATTTTCATCTTTTATATTCTATCGTGCCATATCATATCGTGCTTTTAAATATTGTGATTGAGTATTATCATTGCCAGTTATCATTATTCTTTACTGGAGTTAGATATATGTTTGAGGTGTTTAGTTAGTGATTGTCTAGACAGCTTACTATGTCGATGCTGCGATGTAGGCTGGATGTGCCTTACACACTCGTACCCCTACATCCGAGTACGGGTCGTAATATGTTTTTATGGTGGTCCATGCAGGTCAGTCTTCGTAAGTAGTGCGATGTCGTGGTAGTACTTAGGTTAATCGTACTACTATGAGCCTATAATAGGATATAGGATTATAAGAAGTTTAGAGAACACTCATCACAACTAGGGATTTTAAATTGATTTGAATTTGATGATCATATTCATTATGAATACTTGCAATACTTGACAATTTTTGTCCTTCCTTGATATCTTATCTTATGCCATATTAATTTCTTCGTGTATCAATTTGTCCTCAGGATGGCACCAGTGACCAGAGTTCGTATTTCGGGAGTAGTCGCAGCAGCTGCCACTTTTGAGTGCTCGACGATTTCTCAATCGGCTCCTCGAGGAGCGACTGATGATGTTCCTCCACCTACACCGCTTCAGGAGACTATACCAGTTCAGGAGACTGTACCAGTAGGAGACTCTACTGACTGTTCAGCTCAGGAGACTGTTCCAGTTGTCTCAGAGGGTCTACCTCCTCCACCATCATTTCTTTTCCTAGAGGCATGCCCACTGATGGGGCACAACCGTTTGCTCTTATCCAGGGTATGGTGGATGCTCAAAGGATTTAAGCTGAGGCTCAGAGGGTACAGGCTGAGACACACAATGCCCAGACTGAGCTGATGAGGGAGGGCATGGAGAGTGCCCACCATGTAGCACTGGAGACGTTGGATAGAGTTACTACACAACAGTCCGTTCCGCAACAAAGCTGGGAGTCATACATGCCAGTCGTATAATATATATGTAAGACTAGGGGTCGTATGCCAGTCGTATAATAAATTATATAAGCTGTAAAATACAATATATAGATAGCCATGATTTACTAATCTCATCCACCCAACATAAAAGAATAAATGTGTTATAGAATCAAATATGAAATGTCATTGTACAAGTTGCTGGGTGGAGACAAATCCACTAGCAACATGAAACTAGAAAGAAGGAAATAGCAAAATAGGAAGACAAGCAACAAGCGTGATCCAAGAGCATGTCATCTTCGATAGGAAGGAGAAGATCACGATCCTGGCGGGAACTCCTACGAAAAGTAAAAAATACACACACCTGGAGAGATCACCAGATCCTCAGAGGGACATAACAAAATACATAAAACATGCCTATTATGACAGTAAATAGTATGCATGGAAAGACAAAAATAATGCAAGTAAAAAATACACACACCTGGAGAGATCACCAGATCCTCAGAGGGACATAACAAAATACATAAAACATGCCTATTATGACAGTAAAAAGTATGCATGGAAAGACAAGAATAATGCAAATCAAGACTAGACAAAATACAGTATAAGAACGAAACATGAAAGAATGGCATGTCATTGAGAATCGTGCTAATAAACGTGACTACAGGTAAATCGAGGTAAACCGCAACCCGGTGGTTGTTAACTGCCCTATAGATTGCAGCCCAGTGGTTGCTAACAACCTATAGTAAGTCTCTATCGCAGTCCGATGGTTTCTAACAATTGAGAGTGGTCAAGTATATTAATGTCTATAACAAGGTCCTCGCCTAAAACTACAAGTCAAGTCAATCAAGTCACCTCAGGTCAAGTCCAGTCCAAATGATACATGGAACATAGTCAATTCAATGTCAAGGAACATGGCATATGATTAAACTACTCTATCACGAGATGCTCACATAAACAAGAAAGTAAATATGACGAGTAATGATATAAAATAGAAACAATCTACGTGCACGTAAAACTAGGAAAGAAAGTAAGCAACATGAGCATAAACAATATAAAAAAGGAAAACAACGAAATATGAAACATGCATAAAATAAACTGTATAGTTCGGCTAGGTATACTTGTCTGGTGTGGTTCCTGGTGTGGTGCAATGATCATAATGGCACATAATTGACTTTCATGTTACAACTTGCAAGATAGCCCGATAATGGGACAGACTGTTTCAATGAGTCCAGAACAGTCTAACTAGCTAGGATCGACAAAAGGAAGTCTAGTTTTGCACGAAAATAGAAAATATGATTAGCCATGATCAGCCGTGATAATTAATGGAATTTTTGGGAGAAAATACTTACATTATCTTAGAAAATATCTATAATACTTGAAAACTCTATTTTATTACCCCAAAATATTTAGATAAATATATACTTGAAAATAAGTTTTAATTTGGAAACTACCATTTTTATTAGTTAAAATAATTTTAGAAAAATACTTTGAAAATCTAGGAATATCATTTTTAGAGAAAAAAATTATAATAATTAGGTAGAAAATATTACAATAATATGTTTAGGTAATATCTTATTTTAAATACCACGAAATAATATAAATATACATTAGCCCAAATAAATTTTAAATTTTAAAATTAATTTTTAAAAATTTGCAAGCTATAGATCATAATATCAGATTTTTGAAACATCAAACGATCGCAAAACTGAGTTCGACATCTCCCGAAATCTAAAAAATAGTACGACACGTCAATTTTTGAACAACTGACACTTAAATAATTTTATGGGAAAATATATTACGAATGTGCTAAAATAAATTATAGATTATCAAAGCTAACCTCAATACAGTTCAAACAAAAAAAAATTGGAGGTGAAACGGAGTCCGGAGTTGGAAGTTATGGCTCTTCAAAGTTGCAACAGCTGAGACTGATTTTTATGACGAATTTTGGATATAAAGAGAGGAATTTTGATAGTGTAAAGACACTCGGGAGCGGACGCGAGGACAACACAGGCTGACATGAAGAGGTGGACACCGATACGGTGCACACACAATGGTGGTGGAAAATTTTATGGAAAAAAAATTTATGGAAAAAGTAATGGAAAGGCTTCCCTATAATAGGGTAGAGGAATCCTAATTAGATAAGGATTAGGAACGATTTAAATCCTACTTGATAAATCTCACATTAATTTAAATCTATTTAAAAAATTTCAATAAACTCTAATCCAAATTTAAAACTAGATAAATCTCATCTTTAATTTTAAACTATTTAAAATCTAATCCAATAAAATCTACTAAATTTAGATTACACAAATAAATTTAAATGTCCTTTTATAAAAAAATATAACTCCAATTAATTTAAAATTCCTTAAAATAATTTTTCTAAAACCAAAATTTTATAAAATATACATGAATTTATTTTCTTTTACATCGCACACAAATAGTACAAATTATTTACATAAATATTACTTTCGAAATTAGTACTTATACTTGTATATCAAATAAAAAGTATTTCTATAATATAAAATTAAGTTTGGCAAATTCGTAAGACATATTTATACTCGAACAAATATAGAAAATATTTACCTTATATTATATTGAAACAAAATAGTTATTTCTATACTTATGAAAAATCTAATAATAAAACGTTTGTATAAAAGTAATTAAATAATTCGTATATATGTATTCGTACTCGTCGTACAAATACCAAAATAAAAATAAAAAACCTATTGTAAAATTTTAAAGGTTTATACATCACCCTCATTCTTGAGGCCAAAAATGTAGATCTCAGTCTCTGCCATGCTGATGGTTCCTTTCGTATTTGGCTCAGGCTGTTTCGTCGCCACTGGTCAGTCCTCTCGGTCTTCCAGATCTCAACCGGCTATTGCTCCTCAATTTTTGAACCAGTCCAGGCTCGCTTCATGCCTCTGTCCCAACACTATTTTGATATTTGTATGGTTGAAGCAGAGGAGCAAATGCGGGCCAACACCCGGGATTTGGGGGCCCTCCTTGAGAGTGCAATTCAATCAATCCTATTTTTTTTAGCGTACTCTTCAGGAAAGGGATGCCTACCTAGATCCCTCTCTTCAAGATCTAGCATATCAGGCGCCCCATTTCTCGGATCCCGATGCCTACGGATTCATGTATCCTGATGGGATTGATCCCTTTGGGTTTACCCTACTCCCCTTGATGGTGATGATGAGGATGCTGCAAGTTAGTGGTTATAGGTTGTTGTTAGTGTTTTTTTAAATGGATGTCTCTTAATATGTGTGTGGTCTTTCGGGACCTTTTGAACCTTGTTTTATGTTCTGTCTCCGAATTAAGTGATGCTTTACTAATAGTCATCTGTGCTTTCCTTTTTAAACCATCTCCATTATTTTTATTATTATATTTCCTTAGTCATGTTCCACCATTTTTGTAATTGCCATAGGGAGAGAAATCGTATTGAGGGGGAGTTCCTATATTACGGGGGAGCTATCTCCTTAAAACATTATATCTTTTGTCAATTATCAAAATGGGGGAGATTGTTGGCACATTGGTTTTGATCACATTAACTGCATCTACGTGTTTTAGCTCCTATATTTTCTGACTCAGATACACTGCTAAAAGCTCGAACAGTCTCTTAGAAGCAATTACAAAGACTGGTAAAACAAAGACTGGAGAGATGTTATCAAAAGAATAAGTAACTCAAGCTCGCTCGCTGATAGTATAGTCCTTGAGTCTATATAATGTCTAGGACAATTGTGAATCACATGAAATGGATGACAAAAAATCAAAAGCTTAAATAAATATTTTCAAAACATACTTCGGTACACCGATTCGTGCCGCCGGTATACCGGTCTATATTACAAGACACTCTCTGTTGTCGCACTGGCATACCGATGGCACACCGGTTCGTATCACCGATATACCAGTTTATATATACAAAAATACTCTATATTTTCGTACCGATATACCGACGGTACACAGGTTCGTACCGTCTGTATACCGGTCTTTATATACAAAAATATTCTCTGTTGACGCACCAGCATACTGACTGCACACCGGTTCGTGTCGATGGTATAGCAGTTTAGATATACAAAACACTCTCTATTGCCATACCGGCCTGCCGACGGCTCACCAGTTAGTACTGTCACGTCCCGATCCCGAAGAGTCCTTTCGTCCTCGCTTTAGACTCTGTGGAACCGTTCGTCATCGCTTGGGCACAATGCTGTGTAAGCCTAAGTTGTGCTTGCACAAGGCCAAGACCTGTACAATGACAAAATAGACATGATAGACAATACGCAGCAAAACATAATACAGATATTTGAAGCAGCAACAGACATTATAGAATATAAATTTAACACAAGGTAGCAAGAACAAATCTCTTTATTGATTTTATTTGAACAGATTACAAGATCTCAATTCTCTCTGATATAATGACTATATTCTCTCAGAAACTTTACAGATTACAATAATCTCGTTCCATACATTACATCCCTTTATATACAAAACCAACTCTTTGCAATAGATGTCCATCTTTTGGTATCTTTTCTGATTTCTGGATCCTGAAGATGATGTTCGGGCAATCGCTTCAGACTATCTATCTCGATTCATCTTGCACCTGCGTGCAGACTGATGATGGGTCAATATATCAACATAATGGTGATTGTGAACAAAGGCTACATCGTCTGAAACGATCACTAATTCATTTAGTGAGAAAACATTTTGTGATGTAATCTTGCTACTTTTACCTATGTTCATTTCATGCAGTACAGAGTCAGATTACATCTTTTGAAATACTTTAAAAAGCCAACATATCATTAATTTCATTTCAAACATAAAAGGGACTATTCATTTCATGCACGATGACTATTCTTTTCTTGTGAAGTGCGCAGCATTTTCATGAGTCATACTATGTTCTCATGGACAATAGCAATAACATTATTTTCTCTTATTTAAGACATTTTTAGAGTCAGATTACAAGCACAATATCAGATGTTTTCTTCTCATGGGAGATAATATTTCTTGTAACAGATTGTTCTTTGAATACAAATCATTCCAAGTGTCATACTTCTTGTTCTGTTATCAGGACATTAGCAATTCATTGGCACAAACTATTCTTTATAAGCATATTCATAATAAAAAAACTTAGGCAACACATGTATCACTTTTCCAGTAATTCTTACTATAGCCGACGGTCCATCCCTGCACAAGACAAGGATTAGCATAATTATGATATAACTGATTGTTCTCTGTTCGTCTTTGTATTGTTAGCTCTTAGCAAAACATTCTTAACACATGCAGACTCGATTGGCAGTTGGGACTCTCCGGTTCATCTCTGCACCAATCAACACTTATCTATATGATGGTCCATGGGTATTCCCATGATTAGCCGTTGTGACTCTTTAGTTCAGCTCGTCGCTAAGGACTCAACACTCCCCTGATCGCGAGATCTCTTTTACCTATGGTGCCTTAATCTCTCCTAGGCCGAGTGGTTCGAGGCGCCCTAAGAATCCACCCGAGAGATGCGACTTGTGCACAAGTTGTCCGAGGCCAATACACATACTTTAGCATTTCTATCAGATGAAACAGACTTTGATCAGATCTTCCAGATATATGACATGTTTATTTTATGCCTTAGTAGATATACGATACGTTCATTTCGTGCCTTAGCAGATGTACGACACGTTCATTTCATACCTTAGAAGATGTACGACACATTCATTTCGTACCTTTCTTCTTTTCGGATAACATAGCCAACAACTCTCTTTTCTTATTAAACACAGCAATGAGTCATATTCAGAACAAATCTATCTTTAGCATGGCATTATCTCATTTGATTTAACATGGAAACAGTCTATTTTTTATTATCAGGCAACAATCTTAATCTTAGCATAGCAACAGGTGATACGAGCATACTAATTTGTACTAGCATTCTCAATGATTACCATCTTGTTATTAGCAACAGCATTCATTCAAAAACTCAGATTCTTATTAGGCGTAAGCGAATCATAAAATGAGTCTTCGTCTACTCATCCAGATCAATCTTCTTCTATTACAGAGCCAGCAATCCAATTTTTCTGATCATCTAGTGCCTTCGCGGAGTGGAGCACTACACAATAACCCACCGACAAAAAGTTTCGTCCTCGAAACTTAAGAAGAAACTTATGATATCCATAGCAGCGATAGTCCTCATCCTTCGCCATCATCAATCCAAAAAAATTTGGTCTAGATCATGTCAAAACTCATGTTCAATAAACATCTCAATCTCAATCAATCGATAAAAAAATGTCGACATCTTAAAAATATTTACGGACTTATTGTATGGAACGTTCATCTCATCGATGATATAAGCAGGCAAGAAATTTTAATCAAGAAAACATCTTCGAATTCAATTGAATCAACAATTAGCCAGAGGATCGTGTTGCTTTGATACCATTATGTCACGTCCCGATCCCGCAGAGTCCTTTCGTCCTCGCTTCGGACTACGTGGAACCATTCATCATCGCTTGGGTGTGATGTCGTGCAAGCCTAAGTTACGCTTGCACAAGACCAAGACCTGTACAATGACAAAATATACATGATAGATAATACACAGCGGAACATAATGCAGATATTTGAAGCAACAGCGGACACATTATAGAATATGAATTTAACACAAGGTAGCAGGAATAATCTCTTTATTGATTTTATTTGAACAGATTATAAGCTCTCAATTCTCTCTAATATAATGCTTACATTCTATCAGAAACTTTACAGATTACAATGATTCCGTTCCATACATTACATCCCTTTATATACAAAACCAACTATTTGCAACAGATGTCCATCTCTTGGTATCTCTTCTGATTTATGGCTTCTGAGGATGAGGTTCGGGCTATCGTTTTGGACTATCCATCTCAATTCATCTTGCACCTGCGTGCAACTGATAATGGTCAGTATATCAACATACTTGTGATTGTGAACAAAGGCTACATCGTCTGAAATGATCACTAATTCGTTTAGTGAGAAATATTTCTTGTGATGTGATCTTGCTACTTTTACCTATGTTCATTTCATGCAGTACAGAGTCAGATTACATCTTTTGAAAATTGAAAAAACAACATATTATTTATTTCATTTCAAGCATACAAGGGACTATTCATTTTATGCACGATGACTATTCTTTTCTTGTGAAGTGCGTAGCATTTTTCACGAGTCATACTCTGTTCTCAGGGACAATAGCAATAGCATTCTTTTCTCTTATTCAAGACATTCGCAGAGTCAGATTACAAGCACAATATCAGATGTTTTATTCTCATGGGACATAATATATCTCTTGCAACAGATTGTTCTTTGAATACAAATCACATTCCAACCGTCATACTTCTTGTTATGTTATGGGACATTAGCAATTCATTGGCACAGACTATTCTTTATAAGTATATTCATAATCAGAAACTTAGGCAACACATGTATCACTTTTTTGGTGATTCTTGCCATAGCCGACGGTCCATCCATGCACAAGACAAGGATTAGCATAATTATGATATAACCGACATTGTTCTTGTTTGTATCTGTATTGTTAGCTCTTAGCAAAATTCTTAACATATGCAGACTCGATTGGCAGTTGTGACTCTCTGGTTTAGCTCTACACCAATCAACACTTATCTATATGATAGTCCATGGGTATTTCCTTGATTAGCATTGTGACTTTTTGGTTCAGCTCGTCGCTAAGGACTCAACACCCCCCTGATCACAAGATCTCTTTTACCTCAGGGTGCCCTAATCTTTCCTAGGTCGAGTGGTTCGAGGCGCCCCAAGAATCTACCCGAGAGATGATACTTGTGCACAAGTTGTCCGAGACCAATGCATATGCTCTAGCATTTTTATCAGATGAAACAGACTTTGATCAGATCTTTCAGATATATGACACATTCATTTCGTGCCTTAGCAGATGTACGACACATTCATTTTGTGCCTTAGCAGATGTACGACACGTTCATTTCGTACCTTAGCAGATGTACGATACGTTCATTTCGTGCTTTTCTTCTTTTCGGATAACATGGCCAACAACTCTCTCTCTTTTCTTATTAAACATAGCAACGAGTCATATTCAAAACAAATCTATCTTTAGCATGGCATCATCTTATTTGTTTTAACATGGTAACAGTCTATTTCTTATTATCAGGCAACAATCTTATTCTTAGCATAGCAATCGGTGATAAGCATACTGATTTGTACTAGCATTCTCAGTGATTACCATCTTATTATTAGCAAAAGCATTCATTCAAAAACTCAAATTCTTATTAGGTGTAAGCGAATAAAATGAGTCTTCGTCCACTCACCCAGATCAATCGTCTTCTGTTGCAGAGCCAGCAATCTGATTTCTCTGATTATCTAGTACCTTCGCGGCGGGGCGCTACAAGTGCCGCCGGTATACCGGTTTATGTATAACAGAATGCTCTATGTTGCCGCACTGGCATACCAAAGGCACATCGGCTTGTAACATCGGTATACATGTTTAGATATAGAATGGTCTCGTTGGAGCCGATATACCGACGGTACACCAGTTCGTACCCTGGTATATCGGTTACAAAAATTTGCTTTCTAACAGTCATATTCTTATCATTTAATGCTTCAACGGCTAGATTTATATCGTTACTGTTATTACATGTAACGCCCCAGTCCCAAAGTACGTCGACATGCCAGCTGTATACATACGAAGTATACTCCAATATATGGAACCATTGTATGTATACATAAGCTGTATAATATAGTATCCATGACACTAATCTCATCCACAAATAAAGAAGGAAGAATTTATAAATCAACTCATGAATTGTCATTTACAAATCGTTGGGCGGAGACAAATCCACTACCAACTAAAAAGAGAAGAAATACATAACAATGAATTTGTCGAGCGATGCGAAGGCGATCCGAGTGCAATCACCTAGAGGAAGAGAGTAAAACATGGCCTTGGCTAGAGCACCTACGAAACATCACAAAGTCATACACCTGGAGAGATCACCAGGTCCTCAGAGAGACGTAACAAGATACAAAGAACATGCCGTGATTTACTGAATAAAATATGCCATAAAGTCTAAAGTAAAAGTAAAGTCCCAACTATAACACGGTCCAATATCCCATCATCGAAACAGTAGACTACCCTACAACCAAACAAGGACAAGGGGTAGTGTACTATTCTGCGATGTGACATTGCCCGTGCCATGACTAGAACGAAGTGTGACATGACATTAACTATGGTCACCTAACCAATCTAGTATGCAATTTAGAAGACATCTCAATGTATGGGTAGGTAAAGGCTGACCCCCAGGACAAGGTAACAACTCACAACACGCACACGTTAAGTACCAATACTATCAGTGGCATAACTCGAGACTAGTGGCCTACGTGACCCATCAATCCACATAGCTCGAGGCTAGTGACCCTCGCGACACGACTACCGTAGCACACATTACTACAGCTTTTGGTTTTGGGTAGCCCATACATCAAACTTTTTCACCCTCCCAAGGGTCACTAATAAAAGATAGTCCGCTAAGACTAGGTCCACATGCATATTAAAACACAAACAAGAAAAATAATTGAAAGCAAAATAAAGTAACTATGAACAGCAAGTCATGGATCCAACTAAAAATAAACAAGAAATAAATATACAGTAAATAAAGAAAGATACAACTAATTATAAATAGTAAATAAGGCAAGGTACCTTGCCTGATGTCCGGAGTGAGGTAAGATATGTCCTGGCGACGAATCAACAACAACGCACAAAGGGAAAGGTGTAGGAACAACTTCGGATGCTGAAAATAGTCTATTATCTAATTATAATTAATATTGCACCTATTACATTTATTTAATAGATTCTGAAATTAGGATATGGCATAGGTTTTCGTATCAGCTTTCGGAAAAACTAAATGGATCGCATTTTCGTTTCCGAAATCGCAAAAATACTAAAACACATTTATTTTGGGACACTAGATACTCAAACAGTTTTGTAGAAATCTACAGAACGAATTTTGTCTATTAAAATATGTTTCTGGAAAGCTTACCTCGATACGCTTCTTTAAAAAAATTGGAGGTGAAACGGAGTTCGGAGCTAGGAGATATCGTCGTTCCAAGTTGCTCTTGCTACTAAAAAGCGGAACTGAATTCTGATGACGAATTTTTGAGTTCCTATTGGACAAAAAATAATTTCGAATTATGGTTGATAGGAAGGAAATGTATTGGGTATATATAGGTACTTATTTTAGATTTACCTCCTAAATTAGATAGGATTTTATTTAAATTGATAGGAGTTACTTTGTTATGATATAATATAGATATGGATGCTTTTCTATTAGACTTAGGATTATGATTAACTTAAAATATAGTTCATATTTATCTAAATTATCTATAACATTATTTAAAATTACTATAGATAATAAATAGAGTTAATATTTATTTAAACAACCTTCATCTAATCTCATTTATACAAGCTGAAATATTTAATACTAAATTGACATTTATTCTATATTATGTAAATAGTGTACAATATAAGTAACATGTAAAAAGTAATAAAAGTTATAAAATAAATCCAAAAATTTGAGAAAAATTGTATAATATAGTTTAGATCCTTAATGTACTAGAAAAATAGCTTTATATATTTTTATACTAAATTCACTAATGAGCACTATACTAAATATATGTAAAATAATACAAAATATATAATAAGTCAATAAATAATTATTTAAAAATCCATAAATTCAACAAATATTTATTTTAAAAAAATTAGGGGGTTTACAAAAGTCTTATCTAGATAAGGACTAAGAAGAGTTTTAATTTCCCTTAGATTTTCCACTATTTAATTCAAATTGATTTAAAAGTAACTCAATCAAATATAATCCAATATAGATTCTACCTCTAATTTAAACTGTATTTAAATAACTTAATAATTTTTTTCCAACTTAAATCACCATAATTAATTATATATTAAATCAACCCATATTTAATATACCTTTTTCGAAATAATATATTAATGATAATAATTAATTTCAAAAATACAAATATATATACACTCGCATGCAAAAATAATACTTACATAAAACACAGTTTTTCTAAATTACTAGTTATACTTGTACCATAAAATAAATGGCCTTTTTAAATAAAAATAAAGTTTGGCAATCCTCGGCACGACGTATTTAAGCAATATAAAATATTTATCGTCTATTATTTGAAAATATTTTCTACATCTATATAATTAAAACGTTTATAAAAATATGTACTTCGTACTTATTCGCACTTGACGAGAAATTTACAAAACGCAAACTCGTACGCGACGTACAAATACGAAGTACAAAAATTAATATCATATTTATTTAAAAATTATAGTAGAAATTTAGGGATTTTACATTACATAAACGATATACTAACGATACACCAGTTTGTACCGACGGTATAACCGTTTGTCGACTGTTTAGAGCATTAAATGACGAGCTCTTATAGTTGTTGTATTTAAAGGCTTTATTTTTCTCTTTCAAAGCTATCTACTTGCTTTAAATTTCCTCAACTACCCAAGAGCTCCACCATTACTCTACAAAGATTTAATTTGTCATCTATCAAAGTGTTAGAGTATTCAAAAGAGTTGTAACTTAGATCTTCCAAATGTTAACGAAGATCAAAACCTTTATCTTGTATTGAAGTTGAAAAGTCTTCGGATAAAAGCTCTTATTGAAGTTGACGAGCATTCAGGTAAAAACTCGTGTGTAAGAAGTTGACGAGTCTTCGGATAAAAAATTGTGTTGTACTATTTATTCAATAGTGGATTAAAGTCGGAGAGAGTTCCAGGACTAGAGTGTCCCAATGGAGGATACCATGATACATCGAGCATTTGATCTCTTATCTCTCTCTTTAAAATTGCTATTTACTTTCTCTTTTGAGTCGGTAATTTTTATTACCCTATTCACCCCCCGCCCCCTCTAGGATTCTACAGACTCGCGACTGCTCGGCCGCCTTCCTCACTCTCAGGCTCCGCCACCTCGAGTCGAGCATCACAGACCCTCTCCTTCCAGACCTTCTCCAGTGCCTAGCCCTCATACCAACATCGACGACCTCCTTTCTCTATCCTTCAGCCGTAAGGTTTCTTCGGCCGGTAAAATGACTAGCCGCCGCACTTCCCGAGGTGACTCCTTCTCTCTCTTGACTCTTCTTCTTCTCCTTTCTATCTTTTCTAGTTTTTCTCTCTCTTTAGTGAGAGTTTTGGGGTAGAAGAAAGAGCCTATTGGCCGGGTGTGAGCCGCGAGCCAGTGGGCTGATTAAGTAATAAACAGTGGGCCAGGATTGGATCAGGTTCCTATGGGCTTAATTCTAATAAGCAGACTAGGGACTTTAGAATTGATTGTATATTTGGCTAATTAAATTTATGGGCCTATGTTAACTGTTGAGTTTTTAGAATCTATTCATAAATAGGTAAAAAAAACTAAGTATAGAGATGTTGTGTTAGGCTTTAGTATTTGGCTTAGTTATATAAAAGATCAAGATGAGGGTTCTCTTAGTTAAAGAAACCAAATAGGATTTCAATTATAAATAACCTTTATAACAAAATATTGTATTTTTTTCATAAGTTTGGACTAAGGCTCACCAAGTCAGCAAATTGGATCGAGGCAAGTACACTATTGATTTATGTTCTTAGAGTCGATATTTATATTGATACACGATTGTGACACGATAGGACTTGTTGTACCATGCTTGTTATTGTTGTGTTAGTGAGTCGGGAGGAGAAATGCCTAGTAGGTATGTGAACAAACCCAAATAATGTTGTTGTACGTATTCACATGTCGAAAGGTATTTCATACACATTGTCTGTTAGTCTTACTTGTACATGTTCCTTCCCCAATTATCTTATCTTTACATGTTTCTCGTCTAGTATTTTGTACACGTTTATTGTTTCCAGTTCATATACATGTTTCCCTTATTGTTATATTTTACTGCATCTCTATTTATCTAGCTTTATTTTTTGTTAAGTTACATTATTACAATAGGTTTGTACTTTGCTTATTTTCTGACCGGATACGTTGTAGTGACGATGATTTCTACCTTAGCTTTTATGGCATATAGGACGAGAAGATATGAATAGACAACATGGATGCTATACAAGGATCAGTAATAACTTCGGACCATCGATTTATAAATTTACTTTCAGTTTTGATGGATTCAGACTTGTGACATTGGGATTCGATTTTATTATTTAATTTATCTTTCCATGATCCTATCTTCCTTTAGTTATAATGTGATTGGATATATATATATATATATATATATATATATATATATATATATATATATATATATATATATATATATATATATATACATATAATATATATATATATATATATATATATATATATATATATATGGCTTAATTGCACTTTGATACCCTCAACTATTCCGCTTTTTCAAGTTGATACCTCAACTATTTTTTTTTCAACTTGATACCCTAAATTTTTTTTGGACAATAACGCCCTTACCAAAAAATTAAAACTACCACTCAACCCCTCCCCCCTCCCCTCCTCCAGCCCCCCCCCCCTTCCGGCCACCACCCCTGCCCCTCTCCCCGCCGCCCCGCCCGCACCCTCCGGCCCTCCCTCCCCCTCCCACCCCGCCTGAACCCCCCCCCCCCCCCGCCCCTCCCCCCCTCCCGCCCCGCCTGCACCCTCCCCCTCCGCCCCTCCCCTCCCCCTCCCGCCCCGCCTGCACCCTTCCCCTCCCCCTCCGCTCCCCTCCACCCTCCGGCCACCCGCACCCCCCTCCCGCTCCCTCCCCTCCCTCTTCCGCTGCCCTCCTTTTTCGACTCCACCATCGCCGGAGAGGGAGGAGGGTCGCCGCCGCGGAAGGAGGGGAGGGGGTCGCCGGAGAGGAAAGGGAGGGAGGTGGTCGCCGGAGTGGGGGAGGGGGAAGGGAGAAGGGGAGAGGGAAGGGATAAGGGCATTTTGGGGATTTTTAAAAATTTAGGTATCAAGTTGAAAAAAAATAATAGTTGAGTTATTAAGTTGTTGAGTAAAAAAGTTTATGGTATCAACTTGAAAAAGCGGAATAGTTGAGGGTATCAAAAGCACAATTTAGCATATATATATATATATATATATATATATATATATATATATATATATATATATATATATATATATATATCTTTTTATATATATATAAAAAAAAATATATATATATATATATATTTACTGGTATTTGTTGAGGATTTATTGTGAGATATAGACAGTGTTCTACCACTTATTCTACGGCGTAGGCTAGACTTTGCCACGTACTCATATCCCCAAAAGTGTGAGCGGGTCATGACAGCAAGTATCCCACATCTCACACCGCAGTCCATGATGTCATTGATGTAGAATCTGAGATCCATAAGCTCTTTATGCCCGAGTATAACTAATATTTTTAATCTGGAGGTGGTGTGAAGGCAGTGCTTACCGACATGGCAATGAGCATAAGAGAAAAGTATCAAAAATATTTTGGTTCCATTTAGACAATGAACCAACTATTTATAGTGGCACTTGTCCTAGGCCCAAGATTCAAGTTGAGATACTATTTGCACTTTTGTAAAAAGAAAATAGGATATATGGATGAAGAGGTTGAAGTACAAGGTAATTGTGTGAAGGCAATGATGAAGGAATTGCGTGATGCATATGGAACAATTCATATTCTCAAGATTGTGGCAAGAGTATACAAGTATTAGTATTTATTTATCGATTAATATATGTTGTTTCCGTCTTGCAAATTGTTAATAAAAAAGGATTGAATGTTTTCACATGTTTAAGTAATTAGTTAAATTGATCCCAAGTTTCGTTTACAATTTGCAATTTGATCCTCAGTGACACCATATTTAGTGTTCATCTACATGTTATCAACCACATTTAGTGTTCACGTTCATATATGTTATCATCAAGTATGCATTGTCTTCACCTTCACACATGGATACAGAGCAAATTCAGTGTCTGGCATCAAATTATAGTGCAAAAAGAACTTTTTGGTTGAAGTTAAACATGGACACAGTGACTGTCATCAAATTATATTGCAAATTCAGTGAGTGACATAACAAAAGGATTAAATAAATAGGCTAACATCAAATTATATCGCAAATTTAATACCTGTTGCATAATTTTCATTGCAGTCTTCATGTGATTCGATGAGTGACAGTAGCTCCTCATTTGGAAGACAAGTTGCACACCCTACATTGTCGACAGAAAATCTGGTAATATTTGATGAATGATGATGGATTGGGAGAAGGAACTAGAAGTAACTCATGATGTTGTGCTTTCACATGAGGTGGATAGTTACCTCATAGACAGACTAGAGGCAAATAACAAGAATGACTGGTTTGACAATTTGAAGTGGTGGAAAGTAAAAGTTAAGAGTTTATACCCAATGCTTGCCTTGGTAGCCAAAGATGTGTTGGCTATTCAAGTTTTGACGGTTGCTAGTGGAAGTACTTTTAGCACTAGCGGGAGGGTCATTGATCCATTTGGATCATCTCCCACTCCCAAATCGGTGGAGGCATTAATATGCCTTCAAAATTGGTTGAAAAGTGAAGATATTAGCCATATTGAGTTGAAGCAAGTGCGTCGAAACTTGAATTATATCAAGACTGTGAAGGTAAGACACTTGCTATTCAGTTATTTTCTATTCATTTACTTCTATGACACATGCCATGTATTTGTTAATTTACTTGTTTTTGTGACTTTGTTGTAGAGTATCAAAGAGATAAAAAGGATAGTATAAGCTCAAATGCACAAATGGAACAACTCAAGCTCATAAGAAAAAAGAAGTTGTGAACATGTGATTCTCAAGATATTTTTAATATTATGTTATAGGAGTTAGACTAGTTATTCCTAGCACCACTATGGATTCTGTTCTAGTTGTGTAGCGCTTAAAATACGTGTGTTTGTACACATTAATTTGATAATTTGTGTGGAGCTTGGGATGGAAGAATTGTCCTTCCCAGGTAGTTAGTAATTAATTTGTTGCTTAAAATATGTGTGCATGTACACAAATTCTTCTATCCCAGGCAGTTACTTCAAATTAATTTGTTGCTTCATTTTAAACTTGATTTGTTGCTTCATTTGAAACATGATTTGTTGCTTCATTATCATAAATACTTGTGTGGATCTTGGGATGGAAGAATTATGCATGTGCACTAATGACCAATAATGGATCCTGATTACTTTACTTAGGTGGAAGGACATTTGGAGTGCTGAAGTTGCTCATTGTTACTGCTCATTACCTTCCTGAAGTTGATGTAGCAACTGTCTGCTCATTAGGTGAATTCTGAAGCTGTGTTATACTTGTCTGTAGCAATTGCCTGCTCATTAGGTGAATTGAAGCTTAGTTAATTATTTAACTTGTGTGCAGCAACTACATGCTCATTACCTTTCTAGAGTTTTTGAAAGTTGGCTTCACTTCATTACGTGTTGCAAAGCAACCGCCTCTCAAGTTTTTTGGGCAATCACTTTACCAGCGTCCAAGCTGCCTTCACTTCATCAGCAAATGCCTGCTCATTAGATGCATGCTCGTTGCCTTATTAATCTAATAATGGCATCATATTATTCTTTTTCTATATGTTGAATTGTGTTGGAGTGGGTGGGGTTCCCAACCTATGTGGAGAAGGCCCCGGAGTGCGACGAGCGCCGTTCGTGTGTCGAAGAAGCTCGGGAAGTAGGCGATGCGGAGTCGCTGCTGCTGTTGCTGCCCAGATGGGAGGTTCTGGAACAGGGGATCCGAGTTCGGGCCGAACTCGGTCCCATGGCGAGTTCGGGCCGAACTCGGTCTGGCCACTCCAGCATTGTGGCGTGAGGTTCTGGATGCTCGACACAGAGTTCTGGCCGAACTCTGTGTCGTCGGGGGCTGAAGCGGATTTCTGGATGAGTTTTCATCATTGGATCTACTCCAACGGTCCAGGTTTGTTGCGAGATTAGGGAGATAAATTGAGTTTTCTCAACCCTAATTCATTATCGCAAGAAACACAAGTTTGAGAGAGGAAGGAGGCAAGAGTGCCATTACAACTTCGGAGAAGAAGACGGAGGATTGAAGGTCGCTACTCGAAGGAGATCGTGTTCGGGTAATCTCTACTCGTCGTTCTCGCTCTTCGTAGCCTTGTAATCATTGTTCTTATCTCTGAGTGTTGTGGGGATCCGATTTGGATCGGGAGGAGTTCGTAGAGGGTGTAATTCTTCTATTCCATTAGTGGAGGCTTCTCAGGGTTGGACTCCGATCGTCCCGTGGTTTTTCCCGCAAGGGTTTCCACGTCAAAAATTCTCTGTGTCTGCGTGGATTGTTTTTGTGTGATTGTTTTTGGGTTCGTGCGTTGTATTGCTCGGTCCTCTCGCAGGTACTCTCCGGTTTGGGGAAAGGTTTTCGCGTTTCTTTCCCAACAGAGTGGTATCAGAGCTTTGGGTTCAAAGGGTGTCAGGAGTTGACAGAGGAACCAGAGAGGAGAGATGGACGCGAAGCCGGTGCACATGGTGAACCTTAATGGCACAAACTATCATTATTGGCGGAGCAAGATAAAAGATTTGCTATTTGTCAAGAAGCTGCATCTACCCGTATTTGCATCCGAGAGGCCCAGTGATAAATCCGAGGAGGACTGGACATTCGAGCACATACAGGTGTGTGGGTACATAAGGCAGTTTGTTGATGAGAACGTGTACAATCACGTTGCCAATATTGAGCACACGAAGACGTTATGGGATAAGCTGGAATCCTTGTATGCGAAGAAGACCGGGGTAAACAAGTTGTTCCTGATCCGAACGATGATGGGTCTGCGGTACAAGGATGGGGCGTCTATTTCGGATCACTTGAGTGAGTTCCAGGGCGTGGTTGACCAGCTATCTTCTATGGGAGTCAAGTTCGATGACGAAGTTCAGGGACTATGGCTGCTGTGTACATTGCCAGACTCGTGGGAGACCGTACGAGTATCTTTGATCGCTTCTGCTCCAGAGGGCGTGGTCAGTCTGGAGTTTGCCAAGAGCGGGGTGTTGAATGAAGAGATGCGGAGACGTTCTCAGGGCACTTCATCCACATCCCACCACTCAGAGGTACTTGTTTCAGAGAGCCGCGGAAGGGGCAAAAGCAGGGGTCCAGGTGGTGGCAGAGACAAGAGCAGGGGGAAGTCCAAGGGTCGTTACGAGGACTCAGAGTGTTACCATTACGGTAAGAAGGGCCATATCAAGCGGAATTGTTTCGCTTGGAAGAGAGAGAAGAAGGGCGACAAGGGGAAGCAAGAAGAGAACACTACAGCGGCGGCCTCGGTGCATGGAGGCGATGTGATCGTCGTAGGTGATGAGGTCATTACTAACCTCGCCTGCGATGACAATTCTTGGCTGGTGGACTCAGGGGCTTCAGCACATGTATCTCACAATAGGGCATTGTTTGCCACTTACACGACAGGCGACTGTGGCGTATTGAAGATGGGCAATGGAGATGTGTCGAAGGCGGTTGCCGTTGGAGATGTGTATTTGAGAACGAAGACGGGTGCGGTTCTTGTTCTCAAAGATGTTCGTCATGTCCCTGATATCCGTTTCAACCTGGTGTCGGTTGGAAGGTTGGATGATGAGGGATTCTTCAGTCTCTTCGGGAATAGTCAGTGGAAGCTTTCCAGAGGTTCGATGGTGATTGCCAGAGGGAGCAAGAAGTCCGGTCTCTACTATATGGAGGGGAGCGCAGAGGGGGCACAGGAGGTGAACGCAGTCAGTGATGCGTCTACCGAGTTGTGGCACAGGCAGCTCGGCCATATCAGCGAGAAGGGGATGAGCTACTTGGTGAACAGGAAGGTGATTCCAGGGCTCAAGACTACAAAGTTGGAGAAATGCACGCACTGTTTAGCTGGGAAGCAAAATAGGGTATCTTTCCAAAGTCACCCAAGTTCGAGGAAGCTGGCGTTGCTCGAGTTGATTCACTCGGATGTCTGCGGTCCTATGAAGGTAAAATCTCTTGGTGGTGCTTCTTACTTTGTAACCTTTATTGATGATTGTTTCAGGAAGGTTTGGGTCTATGCCTTAAAGACCAAGGATCAGGTGCTGCCTACTTTCAAGGAGTTTCAGGCCTCTGTTGAAAGGGAGACGGGCAAGAAGTTGTTGTGTGTTCGGTCCGACAATGGCGGCGAATACATCAGTCCCTTTGATGCGTATTGCAGAGAGCAAGGGATACGACACCAGAAGACTCCGCCAAAGACACCTCAGCTCAATGGTGTAGCGGAGCGCATGAACAGGACACTGATGGAGAGGGTGCGGTGTTTGCTGTCAGAAGCAAACTTGTCGGGCAGTTATTGGGGTGAGGCTCTTCTCACAGCTGCTTATATTATTAATTTGTCTCCTAGTGCTCCTTTGCAGGGTGATGTGCCTGACAAAGTATGGTACGGCAAAGAGCCGTCATACAATCACCTGCGGACGTTTGGTTGTAAGGCTTTCGTGCATGTACCGAAGGACGAGAGGACCAAACTTGAGCCGAAGACGAGGCGATGCATCTTTGTCGGCTACGGTCGGGATGAGTTTGGCTATAGACTCTACGACCCCGTAGAAGGAAAGCTCTACAGAAGCAGGGACGTGGTGTTCGTCGAGAATCAGACCATGACCAACACTCAGGATTCCGAGACGCCTTCTGAGGCTGAGGAATTGCCTGAGTTAGAGTCATTTTGCTTCGAGCAGTTTCTAGAGGACATCGCAGAGGATCCAGTTACGGGGGAGCCGGTACATGGAGTTGCTCCCAACCTTGATCATCAGCCTGCTGATGGTGGTCAGGGTGTCCCTCAGGAGGATGAGCATGCCGGAGAGGTAGTTCCTGAAGGGGCGGAGGCTGTCGGTATACAGCCAGCACCAGTGGCTCCACTGAGAAGGAGCGACAGGGATCGTCGACCATCTACGAGATACTCACCGGATGAGTATGTGCTATTGACTGACGGGGGGGAGCCTGAAAGTTTCGCAGAGGCTATGGAAGACGAACACAGGCAGGAGTGGATGGTGGCTATGCAGGAGGAGATGAGTTCCTTGTACACCAATTCTACTTATGATCTGGTGCGGTTGCCAAAGGGCAAGAAGGCTTTGAAGAATCGATGGGTGTTCAGAGTGAAGCAGACGGAAGATGCTACTCGCCCTCGATACAAAGCGAGGCTGGTAGTCAAAGGCTACGGTCAGCGGAAAGGCGTGGATTATGATGAGATCTTTTCGCCTATCGTCAAGCATTCGTCTATTCGGGTGGTGCTAGCATTAGCAGCCAGTTTCGACTTGGAGGTCGAGCAGATGGACGTGAAGACGGTATTCCTTCACGGTGATCTTGAGGAGGAGTTGTACATGGAGCAGCCAGAGGGATTCTGCGAGAAGGGTAAGTCACATTTGGTCTGCCGGTTGAGGAAGAGCTTGTATGGTCTGAAGCAGGCTCCGAGGCAGTGGTACAGGAAGTTTGAGTCGTTTATGGGAGAGCATGGTTATGCACGGACGACGTCGGATCATTGTGCATTTGTGAGATATTTTGTCGATGATAATTTCATCATTTTGTTGCTCTATGTTGATGATATGCTATTAGTGGGTCGGAATGCCACTAGGATAGCGGAGTTGAAGCGCCAACTGGACACGGCCTTCTCTATGAAGGATTTGGGTACAGCGAAGACTATTCTTGGGATGGAGATCAGCCGAGAGAGAGAGTCCAAGCTGCTACACTTGTCCCAAAAGAAGTACATTCACCGGGTACTTCAGCGTTTCGGGATGGACGGGTCGAAGAAAGTGAGTTCCCCCCTCGCGGCTCACTTTAAGCTCACTGAGGAACAGTATCCATCTACCGAGGACGAAAAGGAAGATATGGAGCGGGTTCCATATGCCTCAGCTGTGGGAAGCCTGATGTATGCTATGGTATGTACGAGGCCAGATATTGCTCATGCAGTTGGTACGGTTAGCAGGTATCTTTCAAATCCTGGAAGGGTACATTGGAGTGCGGTCAAGTGGATTCTACGTTATCTTCAGGGCACTGCTGGTTGGAGACTTTCCTTTGGTGGTGACGAGCCGAAGCTGGTTGGGTATACCGACGCTGATATGGCTGGAGATGTAGACACGAGGCGATCGACTTCGGGCTACGTGATGATGTTTGCTGGAGGAGCAGTGTCGTGGCAGTCACGGTTGCAGAAGTGTGTTGCCTTGTCGACGACAGAGACAGAGTACATTGCGGCGACGGAGGCTTGCAAAGAGCTGTTGTGGATGAAGAAGCTGCTGCAGGAAATGGGACTGAAGCAAGAGCAGTATACTTTGCTTTGCGATAGTCAGAGTGCGATCCACCTTATGAAGAATCAGACGTTTCATAGCCGGTCCAAGCACATCGAGACCCGGTATCATTGGATACGAGATGTGGTTGAGAAGAAGGACGCGGAGCTTGAGAAGGTTCATACAGATGACAACGGAGCTGATATGTTCACGAAGATTCTACCAAGGGAGAAGTTTGAGTACTACAGGCAGGTCGTCGGGATGACGACATCCTCCCCATAGTTGTGAAGGGGGAGATTTGTTGGAGTGGGTGGGGTTCCCAACCTATGTGGAGAAGACCCCGGAGTGCGACGAGCGCCGTTCGTGTGTCAAAGAAGCTCGGGAAGTAAGCGACGCGGAGTCGCTGCTGCTGTTGCTGCCCAGATGGGAGGTTCTGGAACAGGGGATCCGAGTTCGGGCCGAACTCGGTCCCATGGCGAGTTCGGGCCGAACTCGGTCTGGCCACTCCAGCATTGTGGCGTGAGGTTCTGGATGCTCGACACAGAGTTCTGGCCGAACTCTGTGTCGTCGGGGGAAGAAGCGGATTTCTGGATGAGTTTTTATCACTGGATCTAATCCAACGGTCCAGGTTTGTTGCGGGATTAGGGAGATAAATTGAGTTTTTTCAACCCTAATTCATTATCGCAAGAAACACAAGTTTGAGAGAGGAAGGAGGCAAGAGTGCCATTACAACTTCGGAGAAGAAGACGGAGGATTGAAGGTCGCTATTCGAAGGAGATCGTGTTCGGATAATCTCTACTCGTCGTTCTCGTTCTTCGTAGCCTTGTAATCATTGTTCTTATCTCTGAGTGTTGTGGGGATCCGATTTGGATCGGGAGGAGTTTGTAGAGGGTGTAATTCTTCTATTCCATTAGTGGAGGCTTCTCAGGGTTGGACTCCGATCGTCCCGTGGTTTTTTCTGCAAGGGTTTCCACGTCAAAAATTCTCTGTGTCTGCGTGGATTGTTTTTGTGTGATTGTTTTTGGGTTCGTGCGTTGTATTGCTCGGTCCTCTCGCAGGTACTCTCCGGTTTGGGGAAAGGTTTCCGCGTTTCTTTCCCAACAAATTGTATATGCCTCTTTGTGATTCTTAATGTTTTTGTATATATCCATCAAAGATTTTGTTCTATTATATATCATGTGAAAACAATATATGTAAACTGCATCTAGAGTATTTTTTGGATATGTAAAGTACAGCTCGATATGTAAATTGCAGCTGGAAAGTGATTTTTTGGATATGTAAACTGTAGTTGGATATGAAAATTGCATATGTAAACTATAGCTAGAAAGTGATTTGTGAAGTCTCTCTAGTACAGTTTTGTATAGGGCTAGTTTTATATGTTAAAACTTTTGTATATGTATTTGAACCCGTCTTGACCCGCGTGTTGTTTCGGATCGAACCCGTCTCAAACAGGCCGTGTCCGATTCGGTTCCAAAAAAGATTGGCCCGCCTCGTCCCGCCCCGCTAAAGAACGGGTTTGGTTCGGGTCTACAAAATTAGGCCCAACCCGACCGGTGCCCAACCCTAATAAAAACGGCATGCCGACAGTATATTACAATATACCGTTCGTATACTGGTTGGAAAACAAAAAAAATTGTGAAACTTGTTTCGGCCATAAAACCTTATTTTAAATCAAAATTTGACATTTTAAAAGTCAAAATCGCATGAATTGAATTTCCTACAACATTGGAGCATTAGTTTTTACAAATTTTGATATTAAAGAGATGATTACCTCAAAATACCTAAAAATTACTACCTAAAAACTTAGATTTATTTGAAACCACCGATCAAATAAAAAATGTCACACACTAAAGATGTAAACATTTTATAGAAGCATATTATAGACCAATAAAACAATAATTTCTGTGGAAAAATAACAATAAAGTAAGGTCATATCACTTTTGGGCAAGATATACCTGTATAATGTTAAGCTCCCAGCATATACTGCTACTCCACCACCAAGAGGGGTTCAGAAACCACACTCGTAGTCCTCACGACCAAGCTCTAAGCTCACATGGAAGATGGAGATGAAATAAAGAGAGAGAGAGAAGAGAGAGAAAAGAAAAGAAAAAATAAAATAAAATCTAAAGGGTATATATTGAAATAGGGAATTAATCGTGACCATTGGATCTGTCACATCATCGATCCACGTACGTCACTTCCCAAATCAATCTCATCCATCCAAAAGAAAACCAATAAGCCATTGGATAATAGATTAAAGAAAACTAAGAAACCAATATATTATAGAGTGAACCAAATACTATTCACATCCAAAATATTATTCATGAAAATATCTCGAACAGTAAAATATTTCGAACGGTATACCAGCAGTATACTGGAGTTACCGGAGATATGCTAGTCAGGGGAAAAAATCCCTAATTCAGAAAAATCAGGATTATCCATTCCTACGCATGGGTCCTAACGCGGTTCTAGGACGATGCCAAAAAGGTGTTCTACAAGTCTAAGGTAGTCTCACATATGAAAACAAAATAATAAATATAGGAAAACAATAAATAAAATACAAAATTCAATATGTTATCATTTTACGAGAAATTTTTAAAATACACACAATTCAGAAATACAAAAATCTGAAACAAATATGATAAAAGAGGCCGACGATTCCTATGCCTTCGACTCCTCGTTTTCCTCATTGAACATTTAATGACATCAGATTAATTATGCCCACAAAAATGCGTACTTTGAAGACTGTGTTAAAAGTGATAGTTTTTCGTAGGTCCACGCATTGATGGCGCTTCAAAAATCGTGCTCGATTTACTGACAGAACGAGAATCCATAAAGACCATATATTTAATGATGATTTGGCATATCAAAATCACATACCTTATGCGATGAAGTCGTATACGCAGTCAACACAGTCAAAGTTATGATACAGAAGATATTCCCATATGTAAAAGAAGGTTGTTTTACGCTTCTTTCAAAGTATTTTGAACTTATGCAAAAATTCAAAAACTTTAAAGGGGGCTTGTAGAAGCATAAAATCTCATATGCAAAAGAGAAAAAAACCATATGCATGATGATGGATAGAGTCATACGCAGAAGACTCATATACAGGAAGCTAAACGCCAAAAAAGGCTCAAATTCTATGAACAGTTACTTAACCTCATACGCGGGACGCTATGCACCTTACCATAAAAAGCTATACACTAGAGTCAGTGGATTCAGGATCATATGCGGCTTGCCATATGCAGAGAGCTATGCCCTCTTGGTAAAGCATATTTAATGCATTTATACTAAAAGATGCGCAAACTGACAACCTCCCTGATAGTTCATAATTCGTGATGAATGGTAGTTATACGAGAATCAAGATAACTGTAAAGCTTGCGTCGACAGCACAATCATTTCACTTTATTCGTTTACAGAGGAGCAGAGCCACGTGGCACAATGTGCGGCCACACATTCATATTATCTTATGAGAAATCATATGTATGCATTGTAGATTTCTCTCTCCTCATTTAATGAAAAGCTGCCAGTGAGTTGAAAATCTAAAGAAATCACGCGCATTAATGACACATATTATGATGCATGTTTGAAAGGTTGGAAGCGACATCCATCATATTAAATATGGATTTAATATTCCTCGTATCGGATGCCACATGCATACAGCCCTTAGCTTACGCAAGTCATTTACAGTGGAGCAGAGCCACGTGGCAATATACATGGCCACACATTCAGATTGGCATATGAGAAATCCTACGTATTTGCCATAGATTTCTCTCTCCTCATTTAATGGAAGATGTCAGTACACAGTTGAAAATATGAGGAGATCACGCTCATTAACGGTGCATATTATGACGCACATTTTAAAAGATTTAAATCAACGACTGCCATATTAAATATGGATTTAATATTCCTCGTACTGGATGCAACATGTCGTGCAACCCGTAGCATACGCAATTGTTTGCTGAAGTTAATACATTTTGTCTATACGCCGACGCATAGGGTCAAAAAGAGTAAATTTTGCCTATAAGCCGCGCATATAGTCATTACAGTGCAAATGACTATAAATATCTTGGGACGTGCTTCCCAAGGAGAGGGAAAGAGGAGATAAGCTTGAGTCTTGAGTCTATTTGCTGCCAAATTCTTCTTGTGAGGCAAATCTAGCAAGTTCTTCCCGTCATTGCATCAGATAGTCAATGGAGTAAAGTGATCATGCGCTGATAGGATCTCCACCGCTACTCCTCCCCAGATTTTACTTTTTTTTGCATATACTTAGGATTTTTTTTGTATAGGATTCTTTACTACCCAATGTAAATAACAAGTTTGTGACCAAGGTCTAATAAGACTTTCATTCACCGCAAACACTAGTTAATTAGACTAATACTTTAGTAATAACATAAGTGTTGCAATAAATATAGAACAATCGAATATAAGTAATCTAGTAATGCAGTTATAATATTAAAATATCTATTTCTAAAAATAGTCTGTTAAATTGGGACCTTGAACTGCAAATCCAACATCACCATTAGATTTGTAGCATTGTTTTATCCAAGAATCAGATAGAATTTGTCTATGTTATAGCTTGGGATAATTTTGCTATTTTTCTATCTCCTTATGGGCCCGCTTGCGGACTCCTAATATCCAAAATCTTGGTTTTCAATCAAACCTCAAATATCGAACTTGCTTATATAAAATTGGGCTATTTGGAATTCTGGGAACGTTGGTGCTATTATTTTTTGGCTTTTGGAATCCTCTCTGGGAATTTATTTTATGGGTTTATTACCATATTGACACGTTCGTGACCGATACATCAACTCTAAATTATTTCGAGGCAAGTACCCTATACCTACCTTTACCTTTATAATATGATTAATATGTCACTTGTTTCATTTATAGCTCTTTCACATGTTGATTATACTATTAGTTCTGGATTCATTATTCTTGTCGTAACTTGTCAGGAGGGAGAATACGTAGTAGACATGTAGTTTACCCTTTACCAAAAATTAGAACTGTTAACCGTCGAGTACATGCCTAGACCGAAATTGATATCAAATGTGTGCAAGTCAGATTTTCAGAAGATAGTTGCACTTGTGGCTTATCGAATCACACTAGCACGGACGTTGGCTGAAATGTATATACTTTGGGGACACATAAAATATGTATATAATTCCAAACGAAGTGATAGGCTGCGACCAAGGTAGAACTGCAGGAAAAATTTTGGTGAATCAATGAGAAATATAAATATTTTTGGAAAGTAAAAAGACGGATTGAATCATTGATGGATAAATCTGTGCGGTTGGATCGAAATTTTAGTTGTCGAGAGTGCCGAATCAAAATATTAAAAAGAAGCTGAATGAGTAACTTTTTGTAACTAAGTGAATTAGTAGAATGAGTCGTTCTCTTAAGTTTCGTGGATGAAACTTTTTCTGAGTGGTATATTATGTAATACGCCGCTCCGCGCGAGGCATTTGGTTGGCTTGTTGGATGCTATCAAAATATCGAACCGTAATTTATGTTGGAAATCAAGAGATTGAGAATGTTGCAGCCTTCTTAGTTGGCCGGATGGGATGAGTTATAGAACATGGCTCGATGGTGTGGCTATGCCAAGTCGGGAATATCGTGCTTGTGTCAAACCATCTCTGGAGGACCCGTTCAGCATATATGTGATTGGAACAGGAAGACTATTTGTGCAAATGAGTGGAACTGTCTCTTCTCCCATACTCCTTCATGCTTAATAAAATGGAGCATTTTGTTGCTATATTATGTCCCTAAATGTCCATGCTTTAGTTGTTGAATAGTTGAGATGCTCGCATTGAATACTGTTGAATGATAATACTTGAACATTAAACTGCTAATGTGAATTGATGCTTGGAAATGAATTGATTATGTTATTGACACAATGAAATGAATGAGGAATGTCCCTATAAGAAATAAAATGCTATTTATTCCTATTTGAAAGGAATGATGTGAGAAATGTTGTGATGTAATAAATGAGAATGTAAAATAATGAGGCTTGGTATCGATGAGATAACCAAGTATGAGAATGATGTGAATGATGGGAATGACTGGTCGTTGATCACGACTTAGATTTTTTGATGAGATGATAAACTGTTGACTTTGCTTACTTTTAGTAATTTTACCATGCACTTTGTGTTTATCGAGTCGAACACGCGCATTCGCATGGTCATGGAAGTACCTGTGCCCAAGTTTGAGTAAATTTCCTCGAACGGTACCTGGGGCACTGTGACCGATTCGACCCGAGAGGAAACATTGGTCGTGCTATGGTGGCATGAGGTATTACGGAATATTTGACTAGGCTTACAACCTAGTCTGGAATGGTACATCGTAATACCGGTTAGAAAGTCCTTTATGGTACAGTTTCACCAACGACCACTAGTCGAATACATGCTAATGAATGTCTTATGCAGGTAGAGCAAGTATATCATATAACCTATATTTTATGTAGGTACGAGAGAGTCGACTATCGATAAAAAATCACTTAAATGTGATATATTTATTTACATGTTAATTCAACTTGACTGCTTAACATATTAACACCAGTATGTTGCAATGTTGCCTTTACATGAACAATGCTATAATATGTTTGCATGCTCCACTATGATATTGCTCATGAAATATAAACTAATGCTAGGTCCCAAATAGAAAGACCAATCTTAATAAATGTTTGCTCACATGACTACTTAATGTTGGTTTAGGCGAGTGGGCTGGTTCTGCTTGCCAGTACACGACAATGTACTAATCCATGTTGTGGGCACTCTTTTCAGGTGCTCGTGCTTGGGAATTTTAGTACACAAAGATTGGCATTGATCAGTCCCGCGGCTTCGAAGAATTGTTGGGCGTTGGTGCTTTTTTTACATGGAGAGAGCTTGCTCTCAACATGCCTTGTAAAAGTTTAGTCCCACATCGAAAATGCACCATGAGTTATCTCAACATATATACTTGGTTGTGTTGTTGAGAGATGCACATGGGGTGGTGACCCTAAGGAGGAACCATGTGGGTGATTTTACTAGGAGGTAAGAATAAGGCTCCAAGGATTAAGCATTAATGCTTTTGTCATTCTCTTAGATTAATTCCATTTGGAGCTAAGCCCCAAAGGGGCCTAGCGACTCGGAATCGGACTCGAGCTCGGGCTCATGGGCTCATGAGGCAAAATATGGCGTTTTGTTGGCGCACTTAGCACGTCAGCAGTCATGCGACTCATATGCGGCCATGCGGTCTTATGCGGCATGTGGCTCATATGCGGCCACATGCGGCCTCATGCGGTCTCATGCGGCTCATGCGGTCCATGCGGCTCATGCGACCTCATGCGGTCCATGCGGCACTTGCGGCCATGAGGCCATGCGGCTCATGCGGCCAGGCTGCTGCTGCTGCTGCCGCATGGAGGGCTCCGCTGACTGTGCAGGCTACAGGTCAGTTATGGAAAGACTGATTCAATGTGATTAATTTAGATCCACTTTTTGTGGAATTTGAATTAATTTCGTTGCTATATTTGTGGGACTTGAATTAATTTCGTTGTTATCTTTGTGGGATTTGATTCAAACTTTCCATAACTGAAGAGGCGGCTAGGATTTCCACCCTCTCTCTATTTATACTCTCTTCTGGCCTCCTTTGTGAAGCACTACGAATTTTATAAGTCAGAAAAGAGAGAGAGAGAGGGAGCTGCTGCCGCCCATTGCAAGTCCATCCGATGAGTCAGAACAGAGGTGACTTCGAGCGTTCCACAAGTTCTTTAACTTGCTGGTTCCTGGAAGCAATTCGTGTGGGGCGAATCTTGCTTTGAGCAACGGTGTTTTGACACCCCAACAACCTTTCTTCATCTCATCTTTCTCTAGATTATTGTAACTCGTTCTGTCCCAATTGTAACACGTTTGCAAGGAAGAACGAGAGATCTTCTCTTCTCTATTTCCCTCCTTTATTTTGTAATCTGGCTATTTGGCTTTTTGTATCATCGTAGATCTTGAGTTTGATCACTGCAAAGTTTTTGTGTGACTCTCAGATCTCGATTGTATCAATTTTTCTATCTTTGATCAAGCCCCGGGAATAACAATCTCAAAGCAAGATCCTTGTAGATGGAAAACATTAATGCTTCGCTCGTCCAATTGGACTACTGCAAGTTGGAAAAGTTCGATGGAGAGCATTATCAAGTCTGGAAGAGGAAGGTTTATCTAACTCTTCAACTCAAAGACGTTGATCATGTACTGTTGGAGGAAGAACTTTCTGTTCTAGACACTGGTAGATGGAAAACATTAATGCTTCGCTTGTTATTATTAAGTTTTGATGATTCTATGTTGTAGAGAAATTCATTCTGACCCAATTTGACCTATGAAAGTTCAGATTTGGACTCTGGATGAAGGTTTTATAGAGCTGGGAAGCATGGCTTCATGGTGCTCTTCTTCTCGGAAATTTGGAGAAGAAGAACAGTTCCAGATGCACATAGTTCCTGCCGCATGAACTTAGCCGCATAGCCTTATGCGGCAAGCTCCATTTCTAGCCGCATGCACCAACTCAGCCGCATGAAGGCAGCATGGCATTTCAGCCGCCTGACTAGGACGAACTTCCCAGCCGCATGGGACCGAGCCGCATGGTACTACTTGAACCCAGCCGCATAAAGCGCTATTGAGCCGCAGGAGACTCAGTCATGTCCGGCCGCATAAGGCCCGATAATTCTGGCTGCATAAGACTTGGCTTTCTGGCCGCATAAGCGCAAGCCCGCCCAGCCGCATGGACTTCTTCCCTCACTGCCGCATGTGCTCATCCCTTTCCAGCCGCATGGGGTCTTCCCCTTCCGTCGGCCGCATGAGAACCCCACTACCTGAGCCGCATGAACTCGAATTCTGGGCCGCATGAACCTGCCTCGATCCAGCCGCATGGACTCATTTCTCTGAGCCGCATAGCTCCTCCCATGCCCTGCCCTGTTATTTAATTATTATTATTTTATTATTATTTATAACTCATGTCTTGTAACCTTCAGTGTATTTGGGCCTTTTAATAAGAATGCTTGTACTATGTTATCCTGCACTTGTAACATGAATACGACAGTGACCCGTAGTGGTGCAATCTTGACGAGTAACCTGACATGACATGATAGTGGTCCGCCGTGGTGCACTCCTGACAAATAACCTGACATGATATATCCTGATAAGCTGTTACGACGGCTCCATGACATGACATGACCTGTATGAATAGCCTGGACACCGTGGATGATTGTGCTTGTATAAATGGACCAGTCTTGTCTTGTATCATGTTTAGGATAGGGCCCCTGAGTACCACGTTCAGGGGTACCTACTGAAATGGACTAAGGCTAATAACTAGAATAACACAGTAGTCATGAAGAGATTTTCCAGCTACAGGCAATCCCGTTACCTGGGCGCGCCTGGGATCTGTAGCCTGCCGTCGAGTAGGGCACATTTCTAGCACACTGTCATGTGTTGTACCCTTCAAGCTACTTAAGGGTACATGCGTTTCCTGGACGATGTATCCACCTGAATTCAATCCCTAATTTTCGACATGGGTAACCTGGATGGTCTGCAGGACTTGTGGCTGTGGAATAATCTCGCTGCATCTTGTTAGTAACTTGGCCTGTGATAACCCTAGTTAATTAAAGTATCAAGCCGTACTTATTGCTTGGCCGTGATTGTTGAATGGGAAACAACCAGTCTAGTCTTGTCTTGATCATGTACAAGATTGTTACATGTCCTGATTTCTTATGTTAGCTGCCGATAAATGGTGGGAAGCCAAGTTCTGTTCAGATGAAGGGTTACAACCCCGGTCCTTGTTTGGTTTACGGGTTGTAACCTGGTTATCTGAACAGTTCCATGGTTATCTCGTCGTATATCATCCTGGTATGTTTTCCTCATTTCCAGCTCTTACTATTTATCTATACTTGTGTTCATTGCTGGTTTTAGTTCCTAAGTGAAGCTTCCTTTGTGGCACTTGCTCTTTCTGGGATCTGACCCAGCTGGTTTTGTATGGCCAGATTTTGGAGCAGCACCAGAGGATTTACCGACTTTCCAGCCCGATGGTGACCACCAGGCGTAACCAGGGCAACGAGTAGATTTATTTTTGATCTCCCACTTTATTGTAAAAATATTCTTTTGAGGCGTTTAGCCGACGAGCACCTGTTTAGCTCGATTGCATTTACTTACTGTCTGCCTACGGGCTGTAACATGATTGACATATCCTAGGGTTGATCATGTATGACTAAACTCTTGCTAGTACTCACATTTTGTAATGACTAGCTTCATGATCAGCTGAATATGTAATGTTTGGGACGCCTTACTATTGTATATTTGGTGATCTTACATCTTGTAACATTTACTTACTTGCTTGTGATTGAGACACTAGGCTTGTTCTTGACCTTAAGAGACTGTTGGCTTGTAGTTAAACCCTCATGTATCTAGACAGCTGTGACCGTATAGCGAGGTGGGTTGCACTTCAATATACGTAGCTGGCTATGTCTGCCCCCGCTCTCCAGTATTCTGGTTCTGGGGCGTGACACATCAGTTTTTCTATCTTTGATCAAGCCCCAGGAATAACATTGGGTATGCAGAAGCTCTCCTTGTAAAAGATGATATCTTCTGTTTATAAAGGACATAATGTATGGAATATTGTATATCTGTTGACTAGTGAGTTGTAAGCCAAGTCGGCATATCCAGTTGTAAGTCCATGTATCAAGTATCAACTATAAGCCTAAACGACAGGTATTTTAGTTGGCTATTGATATAATGTGAGTTGTGTAAGCTTTGTATTCCACTGCAGGCCTTATACTTTATTTCAATTATCAATAAAAAATTTATTTTCAATAAAAAAATGTGTCATTTATATCTTCAATGTGTCTGCTTATGCCGCTATGATGTGTTTCTATTTGGAAGATTTCCAATTATGCACCGTCTTTGCCTTATACAAGTAATTTATACTTGTATGACATCACACCCAAGTGAGGACAATCGATTCTCAAGAATTAATGCAAGGACGAATGACTCTATGAAATTGGGGCGTGATAGCCGTCTTTTGATGTGTCTTATTAGCCTGAGCCTCTACATGCCAACTTATATATTCTAAACACACTTGTCACGTACTTTGCCTAATTTAGATTAGTATTTCTCGATTACAGTCTTGTTATGCTTATTTTTTTATTTTCAGTACTTGTCTTACTTATTTACATGCTTTATTTTTAGTACTTGCCATTTCATTCTATTTATATTTCTATGTTATTTAGTGTATTAATGTCGTGCTATTGTACTTGCTCCAATCTAGACTGTATATATTGATATTTAGGCGAGCAAGATTATGCCCTCACCTTTTATGGCCCACATGAGGATAATAGATGGCACGGTTGATGAGCCAGTTCCTGATTAGGACAATACTTTTGAGGATTAGATTAACACTTAATTTCCCTTTATTATATTTGATTTGGCTTGTTCTCAAAGTATTTTCCTTTATGACATGTATTATGGATCTTATCAGACTTATGGATATTGATGGATGTTAGACTTATGAAAATTTTGGATGATATTGGATATTAGTAGCATTTTTTGTTTCCTTATCTTATTTCTATCCATTTAATTTATTTTTGTGAATGAGTTAGATTATATTACTAATGAGAAAAGTATATGGTTCATAATTGGATGTAAGCCCCTGAATTTAGGGCTTATTTTTTTTCAATTTTATAAATCAATTATTTTGAATAAATATTATTATTTGATTATTATTTGATTTAATGCTCTTTACAGTGACTTGGATTTCTAGAGCATCAGGCATGCCAGTCTCTGAAAACTTTCTTCTTGAAGTTTGTAGTAGACGAGGTTATCTTCATGTTGATATATCGTGTCCCACTCGAACTTGCACCCTTGTACTCTTTTTGCTTCGCGCAAGTTCGGGTCAATTTAGACCATTTAATTATTAATTGATTTCCCACTCTTTTCCTTGATCATCGTTTGCACGTTACCGTGACTTTTAATTTAGGAGCACCAGACCAGTCGTTTTCTCAGAACCAACTTCTCATGCATGATCTACTTGAGACGCTCTTTACCCATGACCTTTGTGTCCCACTTAGACACACCATCTTGTGCCCCATTTTCTTCACACAACTTTCCTGACACGTAACCCGATTTTAATTCACCCCACGGTGTCACATTTATTTTCCGACTTGAATTGTGGATACCCTATCGACCCAAACCTGTCAACCCTAAATATGGACATGGCCCACACGAAGCCTACTACCCGCATGACGCTTCTGTCCCACTTATTTGAGTCCCCACATGCTACTTATTTACCCATGATTATAAATACCTAAATTAATTTAATTGTTGCACCATGTCTGATTTTGACCCGACCCGGCTCGACCGAACTCAGTCCAAGCTCCATGTTACCCCCCTCATGAATATCCACACACTCATTTTCCTACAAATATTAAATACCTATTTTATCTATTTTAAATATTTAATGGATAACCTCCATGATTTAAATTCCTAAGAAATAACCTATTCCCCATTTAAATCCTATCCATGGATTTTCTCCTCCATAAATCCCAACCCCACATCCTCACACTCACTCCCATACACCCATGTGGCCGAACCCCTCACCCACCCTCTCTCATTCTCTCTCTCTAAATATCTTCAAAATATCTTTCTCTCTCTCTTTATATATTAATATACATACACACAAAAATAACTCACTCTCTCTCACACCACTCTCTCACCAGTACACAACACCCCCCCTTCCTAGCTAGCTGACAGCCATGGCACCCTCCTATGCCGACCTCCATTCTCTTCTCCTCCTCCATGCCGAGCACAACACCACCACAGCCATCAACTTCTTCTTCATCTCCTTCTTCTTCTTCTCAATATCATCATCTTCTAAAACCAACACCACCACCTCCACTTTTCACCAAAGCCACCACCACCTCACCTCGGTCGCCGCCCTCGCCGTACCTAGCTGGCCGTACGCCGCCGCCGCAGCGCCGCCGCTGCCCTGGCCGCGCGCGCAGCCGCGCGCAGTTGCAACAGGAGCAGCAGCAGCCAGCAATAGGAGCAGCAGCCGCTGCAGTCGCCGCGCCGCCGCCGTGCGCCACCGCCGGGGTTGGCACCCCCATGGCCGGGCGCACCCAGGCGCACCACCCTGTGGCGGCCAACGTCCTTCGGGACGCGCCGTCTAGGCGATTTCAGCATTTTTCTCGGAGTTCCATCGACGCGCGCACGGAGGAAGTTTCAGAATTCGTGCTTCGAGGCAGCGACTTCGTGCCAATTTTTTGGACAATCCGACCGTTGGATCGGCAATTTCTTCGCTCTGTCTCAATCTCGGTATATAGCTCTTCACTCCTCTAAATTTTTGTCCGTTAATTTTGTAGTTTGATACATCAAAACCGGCCACCAAGTTGATCGTTTAAATTGTGTAATTTTTGGACAATTTTGCGACGCCAACTTCGCGGGTTCGTATCTTCGCCATAGCAGCTTCGTTTGGTGTGTCGTCGGTTCCGGTGTACAGCTGGTATAACCCTCTTCCTGCCCCCTTTAGATTTTATTTCAGTTTGAGCTTGTTAGGTCGGTCGAATTCGACACCAAAGTTGGCCGTTCGAATTCTTAGTGTTGCACTTGTAAAATTCCATTTTTGAACACGGGACTCCGGATTCAATTTCTGACACCACCAGTAGACTCGTGGCGTCGTTCTGGCCTGTTTTCATATAAAGTTTGTTAGAATTGGAGGATGTGGGCCCTGACACGCATTTTGGTGCAAAGTGGACCCCACAGTCCGGGTCAACGAAACTTTTTGATGCCGGCTCCTCGGAATCTAATTCCGGATATATCGTTGAGTTTGTATCGTCATTCTGGACTCGTTGATTTATAATTTGCTGAGTTTTGAGGACATTGGCTCCGACACGCTTTTCTGTGCAAATCGGAATTTCGATGTCTTGGTCAACGGACCAATTTGAGATTGGGTCAACGGAATTCAATTCAGGATATACCGTTGGGTTCGTATCGTCATTCTGGATTCGTGGACATATAAATTGTTAGGTTTGGTAGACTAGTATTCTTGCACATTTTTTGGTGCAAAGCAGGTCCGACACGGACACCGTTTTGACCAGAAATTACCTTTTTTCCCCTGTGTCCAAATTGGACTTATGGACAGGCTATTCTAGCTATTTCGACCATTATGGGCACGTTGGTAATGGTTGTTTCACCATCCGACAACATCTGTAGGTTTTTACCCTATTATTATAATCTTTCTCCTTTTGTGGTATTTCGAGATCCATCGATTCCAGTGATTTCACAATCACTGAAATTGAATGTGTTGACCCTGTAGATATTTATAGAGACTAGCTTTGACCCAGTTTGACCATGGTTGACTACTTTGACTGAACGTCGAAGTAGAGTCAACATTTGACCTAGGCTAGACTAGTTTTGACCTTGGTTGACCACAGTTGACTATTTTGACCAAAAGTCAACCGGAAGTCAACCGTAGCCTAAAATTGACCAGAACTTGACCGAAGTTGACCAGTCGACCCAAAGTCAACTGTTAGTCAACGTTAGTCAAGTTTGACCTAGAGTTGACCTAGAATTGACCAGAGTCGACCAGTTGACCAAAAGTCAACTGTAAGTCAACCCTTGACTTAGATTAACCTAGTTTGACTTGTCTTGACCTAGTTTGACTTAGTATGACTTGATTGTACTTTCAAACCCTTATATTGATATGGTATTTCACCTATAGGTCCTCGAGACACTGTTCTAGGACTCAGTTGACATATTCCACCAGATCGCAGACGAGTACATTCTCTGATAATATTTCTATTTTATGATATCGTCTATGTTTCTTGTATTTAGTGTAGATATCCTTGTTCTCTTGACATATTGTTCACACGGATTGGTATTTCTCTGGATTCCGTCATGAGATGTTATTCCTTGCTTTCCTTGGTATATCTTGTGCAAGTCTTTCTTGTTTCTTGTGCATTGTATAGACTCGATTCCTGCGAAGGCTAGCTACCCTCTCAGAGAATCGTACATCATGATGTGTCATTGTCACCCCCATTTCCTGTATTTCGTATTTGTACTCAAATTTGATTTTGGCACGTATTTTATTTTCTCGACTTGCGGATTTTGGTTTCTCGTAAATGGGTTTGGACCACGGCTTGGTTTTATTTTGTGGAATTGGGTTGGTTTGATTAGGTTTGGTTTAATATGAATTGGTACACTTTAACCTATACTCTACCCTCAACACAACACACCCACCCTCATTATATCTCCACCAACCTTTCTCTCTCCTCTTTATTCTCCATTAACTTCTCCATCTTCTTCCTTCTTCTACACAACTCCCCAACCCATAGGCAAGTGCACCTTGCCATCAAATAAGCACCACTTTTTATTTGTCCATTAACTAGATTAGGCCATGAAGAACAACTTTAGAACTTGACATTTTGTGATTTGGAGCTTTCATTCTTCTAGATCTAGGTTTTAACCATTTTCGAAAATCCTTGGTTTTGATCTATTAAACTTCGATTTTTGCATGTTTTGATGCTTTCATGTGGAAGAGAATTCGATTTTACTCAAGTTAGAACTTTGAAAATCTAGATTTGGTTTTGATTTGATAAAGTTATGAAGAATTGAAGTTCTTGGTGTTCTTGGACCTGCTCTCGGCCAGGAAGAACATCCCTCTGCCTTGCGCTCTTTAGCGCATGGCCGATTGCGCACCCCCGGCCTGTGCTCTTTAGCGCAGGGCCGATTGCGCATGACCTCAGCCAGTACTTTGTGCTGTGCTGGATTGCGCTGGCGCAAGCCATCCATGCGCAAGCCAGCCATGCGCAAAGTAACCCCTGCGCAATCCACCCATGTGCAGTTGACTTCTGCGCAATCTGTTCCTGCGCAATCCACCCATGCGCAGTTCACTTCTGCGCAGTCTGTTTATGCGCAATCTGCCCCTGTGCCCTGTGCCCCTGCGCACTTGGCACCCTGCACAACTGACACCTGCGCAATCCAACTCCCTGACCCCTTGCGCAATCCATTGGCTTTTGGAGTTTTGGTTATTTCTTTAAGCTTGTCTCTTCTATAGTCCTATATATATTGGTATTTTATTAGATATTTTACGTCCATTTTATATTCTTACGCCTTTTGTCATGAACTTGATTTTACTTAATATGTTTGGAATGACTATTGTACATGGCATGGCATAACAAGGAACTAGCATAACACGACAGTGACCCGTAGTGGTGCACTCCTGACATGACCAACCTGACTTGATAGTGGCCCGTAGTGGCGCACTCCTGACAGTACCCTGACATGATTTATCTTGATAACTTGATAGTGGCCCGTGGCGGCGCACTCCTGACTTGACTTGTAACTTGGAACTTGACTCGTATAATCAACTTGACACCGTGGGTGCTCCTGCTTGCTTGCTTGTACAATCCACTTGTCTTGTCTCGCATCATGTCTAGGACGTGACTTCCTGGGTACCACGGCCAGGGACTCGCGCTAAATTGGATTAGGCTAATGATTAGATCAAACTAGAACATGGAGAATTCCCAGTCACAGGCAATCTCGTTATCTGGGCGCTTTAATGGACTTGTAGCTTGCCGACGAGTAGAGCACATTTCCAGCACACTGTCATGTGTTGCACCCTCTAAGTCACCTAAGGGTACATTTGTCTCCCGGGCAATGTACCCACCTATAACTCTCAACCCGCGGAAGGATAACTGGATAGTCTGCAGGGCTTGGGACTGGAATTCTCACTTGCATCTTGTTAGTAATTAGGTTTGTGATAACCCTAGTTAGTTAAAGTAGTAAGCCGTAGTACTTGCTTGGCCGATTGTGAATGAATGGTGTCCAGCTCTGTCTAAGTCTTGTCTAGCCCCTGTACCTGGAACTCTTGATCATGATTGTTTTACTTATCTCTAACGATAAAAGGGTAGAGACAGTGAGCTATTCAGGCGAAGGGGTACAATCCCGGTCCTTGTTTGGTTTAAGGATTGTAACCTGGCTCCCGGAATGATTCCACGTCCCTAGTCGTTTATTGCCCTGTGTACTTTACTACTTGTACTTCTTTTATTCTTTATGTTCTGATATGCTGGCTTTTGTTCTTATTTGTGGCCTCCTTTGTGGCACTTGCTCTTTTTGGGGTTTGACCCAGCTGGTTTTGTGTGACCAGATTTCGGAGCAGCTCCCGAGGATCTACCAAGCTTTCAGCCCAATGGTGAACACTAGACGGAACCCGGGCTACGAGTGGGTTTTCCATTTTTGTTTCACCCACTTATATGTAAATTTATTCTTTTGATGCGTTTAGCCGACGAGCACCTGTTAGCTCGATGCACATTTACTTACTGTCTGCCTACGGGCTGTAAACATGATTAACAAATCCTAGGGTTGATCATGTATGACTGAACTCTTGCTAGTCCTATCATTTTGTACGACTAGCTTCATGATCATCCAATATGTAATATTTGGGACGCCTTATATATATATATTTGATGCTCTAATATCTTGTAACTCTGTTAATTGCTTGAGATTGAGACAATAGGCTTGACCTTAAGAGACTGCTGGCTTGTAGTAAACCCTCATATCTAGACAGCCGTGACCGTATAGTTGAGATGTATTCTATTTCAATATACGTAGCTGGCTATGTCTGCCCCCGCTCTCCAGTATTCTGGTTCTGGGGCATGACAGTCATGGTTGGATCCACTATACTAGTCGGGGATAGGGAGTATTAGTGTAGATGTGTGGTCATTATCCGCCTTGTTTATTCTTATAGACCTTGAATGATACCTACACTCCACGTAGGATTGGCTGATCAGTAGACCTTGTGCAGACCCAAGCCGGCCACATGTTGAAACTAGTACTCACACACCTAGATAGATGATTCTTGATTCTTGTACATGCCATGATCAGTTTTACTTGCCTTGTTCTAGCTCTAGATTTACAGCTTACCTTGCCATGATACTCACATGTACATTTCATGATTTCTTGTATATTCTCTCTATTTACTGCTACATTTTCAATATCGTCTAATTAGAACTGTTATTTGAGATTTGTGCTCGTTCCATCCTGACTGGATATGTTGACAAAATTTTAGGAGTAGTTGTGCCCTCAGTATTGGACTTCATGATGTTGCTAGCTGAGGTGGATCTCACTATTCTTCTATGTGAGTTGCCTGGTAGTTATCCTTAGTCTTGTTGTTCCTTCTTTATTTTCCTGTCTTATGATCCTTGTAGATTCTAGTTGTTCTAGAGATATTGTTATTATTTCTTGTATTATCTTCCTTAGTTTTCGTGATGTGACATGAGTACATTTCTAGTAATGGATCTTAGATGTTGTAGTTAGTATAGTATACTTGATAGCGTTCTACCGCCGATACCGCGACGTAGGCTGGGCGTGGCCCACGTAATCGTACCCGTATATCCGGGTACGGGTCGTGACACATTTTTAGTGGTGGCCCATGCAAGTCAGTCTTTGCTATTAATGCGAAGTCGTGGTAGTACTTAAGCTTATCTGTACTACTACGAGCCTGCCATAGGATTAATGTTGAGTCATGGAATATTTTAGGATTTTGGTACTCAGTCACATATTAGGAACTCTTGGTAGATTCCAGGGATGACCCCTGAGAATCTTATTTTGAACTTTTCAAAAAAATTCCCATTTGTTCCTGTCTATCCTGATTTCTGAAACATTTGTCCGTATCAAACTTTATTCCTTCTTGGAATGAGTTTGTGGATCCCAGAGGGAAGGTATAAGTTGAACTTATCTTCTAGGTTGAGACGGGAATATGATTTGCCAGCCTCATATTATCAGGTTGAGATTGTTTTAGATTATATTCCAATGATTTCCTTTATCTTGACCTAGATCGTACCTTTGGACTTCTCCTGAAAACTTTTCCTAAATCCTATCTCGAAATCTGTTCTGCTAGTTTTCATTACTTATCCTTGATTCGTCGTTGAATTTTGAATCTTGATGTTCGTTCGTTGTTGACTTTAACTTTGTATCTAAGATCAGTTTTTATGAATAGAGTTAAGATATTCTGATAAACATATTCGATGAGAACGATAAATGTCTACTTTATTTATGGAGTTTAGAATTTATTGCAGTCATACTAGCTAGCACGACAGGGACGTGGAGCCTGATGTTGGTTATACTATCCTAGTTATGGAATTTGGATTTTCTTGCAGCCATACCGGTTGGCGTGGTAAGAATTCCAGATGACATGATTTAGGGTGTATACCTTAGTTATGGTCTCCATCGTTATTGCAGCTATGCTTACTGGCGTGGCAAAAATTCTGGCAACATAATTTCAGGAAGACGTGTATGGTTATCAGACAGTATCTTAAATCGGATCACTTCGTCATGACCGGATGAACAAGAATAAATTCTTATCATTATTCTTCCCCGTCTTGGTTAACTATGTCTATCTACAGCCACAATTAGGATTTTCTCAACATGATTGTTTGTGTTCCATCTTCCTATGATTTGACTAAACTCTTCTTCACTAGCCTCTTGAATAATTCTTCTTGTCCTTCCCGGTAATTGTTAAAAGTGCCTCATGGATTGATTTGGGAGAAGTTCGAAAAGTAATTTATCCTTGTATTACGGAATCGGGAGTTTGCATCCAGAGAAATACTGGCGAGGCATGACTTCGGATAACGGTATCATGGTTAAATATGCTTTTTCGAATTCTACTTGGACCACTCCCTAAGCATTTTGACTAACATCTTCCCCTTTATTTTACAAAAAAAAAATTCGTTTAGAAATATTTCACGGATATTAGCCAAGTTAAGTTCAGGAACCTATATTATCTGGCGTGACAGTTGTGCACTGCAGCCATCCGTTGTATTATGGAACCAGGAAGTTAATCGCAGCCAGATGCACACTAGCGCGATAGTAACTTCATGTGACATAATTATGGAGGTATATGGTTCTTGAATTTTACTTTGACTACGTCCTATGTATCTCGTTGGCCTCATACTATTCTTGGAAATATTTCGACAATCTTTCCTGTCTTGCTTGACCCTTACCTTGCTTGGATATTGATATGGATTGTTAGATCCAGTCTTAGGCCTTGTTACCTTCTATTTTGGTGATTGGATAGCCAGACCTTGTTAACATATTCTGTAGTGTAACTATAATATGTTATTATGTGTGATTGTGATGAGTATATTTTTCCTAGGGATTTATTGGGATAAGCTTATAGGACAGATACGAGTGACTGATTAGAGTGGACTTAGAAAACTATTAAGGATGATTAGTTTGATAGTATAGATTGATTTTAAGGTATCTAAGAAGGAGTAAGGAATATTATATTTGTGACTATGGATTAAGGATTAGAATCTTGTGCTTAGATTCGAGGGTTGAACGTTGTAGGACTATAATGACTAAGTGATTATTGGTTATCTACAAACCATTTATTTATGATTGGAGGATAGATCGATATATAGAATGAAATAGAAGGAGATAACATTGCGTGCAAGATAGGAAGATAGCAGGAACAAAACAAGGACATATGTACATGGGTAATAAGTAAATCGGTAAATGATTTAAGAATTTGAATTTGAGGATTTATATTCAAGAGTTCTTGAGTAAAAGAGAGAAGGCTCAATGCCCAGAATATGTTTTGAATGTATAATTTTATGGAGCTTGTGATTAGTAGGATAAAGATACTTAGGACGGGATAAGGAAACAAACAAATTGCTATTGAGATTGGAATTTTGGTTGATGGCCAATCATTGTTGATATATACGTATCTCGAGGATGACCTATATTTTAGAGTATATGTAAAGGTTCTTATTGATATGAAGATTATAAGGGGTAAAATGACATAGTTTTTATGGAAGAAGCTCGATGAACCTGAACCAAAATACCTGTAGAGAGAAACAACATAGATGATCACAAGGGTAACAGATTAATACTGTAGCCATAGCAGTTGCATGTTTTAGCTTGACCTATTGGATGATTTTAATTTCGAGGACAAAATTTTTATAAGGTGAGTAGGATTGTAAGCCCCTGAATTTAGGGCTTATTTTTTTTTCAATTTTATAAATCAATTATTTTGAATAAATATTATTATTTGATTATTATTTGATTTAATGCTCTTTACCGTGACTTGGATTTCTAGAGCATCAGGGATGCCAGTCTCTGGAAACTTTCTTCTTGAAGTTTGTAGTAGACGAGGTTATCTTCATGTTGATATATCGTGTCCCACTCGAACTTGCTCCCTTATACTCTTTTTGCTTCGCACAAGTTTGGGTCAATTTAGACCATTTAATTATTAATTGATTTCCCACTCTTTTCCTTGATCATCGTTTGCACGTTACCGTGACTTTTAATTTAGGAGCACCAGACCAGTCGTTTTCTCAGAACCAACTTCTCATGCATGATCTACTCGAGATGCTCTTCACCCATGACCTTCATGTCCCACTCAGACACACCATCTTGTGCCCCATTTTCTTTATACAATTTTTTTGACACGTAACCCGATTTTAATTCACCCCACGGTGTCACATTTATTTTTCGACTTGAATTGTGGATACCCTATCGACCCAAACCTGTCAACCCCAAATATGGACATGGCCCACACGAAGCCTACTACCCGCATGACGCTTCTGTCCCACTTATTTGAGTCCCCACATGCTACTTATTTACCCATGATTATAAATACCTAAATTAATTTAATTGTTGCACCATGTCCGATTTTGACCCGATCCGGCTCGACCGAACCCAGTCCAAGCTCCATGTTACCCCCTCATGAATATCCACACACTCATTTTCCTACAAATATTAAATACCTATTTTATCTATTTTAAATATTTAATGGATAACCTCCATGATTTAAATTCCAAAGAAATAACCTATTCTCCATTTAAATCCTATCCATGGATTTTCCCCTCCATAAATCCCAACCCCACATCCTCACACTCACTCCCATACACCCATGTGGCCGAACCCCTCACCCACCCTCTCTCATTCTCTCTCTCTAAATATCTTCAAAATATCTTTCTCTTTCTCTTTATATATTAATATACATACACACAAAAATAACTCACTCTCTCTCACACCACTCTCTCACCAGTACACAACACCCCCCCTTCCTAGCTAGCCGACAGCCATGGCACCCTCCCATGCCGACCTCCATTCTTTCCTCCTCCTCCATGCCGAGCACAACACCACCACAGCCATCAACTTCTTCTTCATCTCCTTTTTCTTCTTCTTCTCACCATCATCATCTTCTAAAACCAACACCACCACCTCCACTCTTCACCAAAGCCACCACCACCTCACCTCGACCGCCGCCCTCGTCGCACCTACCTGGCTGCATGCCGCCGTCGCAGCGCCGCCGCTGCCCTGGCCGCGCGCGCAGCCGCACGCAGTTGCAACAGGAGCAGCAGCAGCCAGCAATAGGAGCAGCAGCCGCTGCAGTCGCCGCGCCGGTGGCCGCGTCGTCGCCGCGCGCCACCGCGCGCCACCGCCAGGGTTGGCACCCCCATGGCCGGGCGCACCCAGGCGCACCACCCTGTGGCGGCCAACATCCTCCGGGACGCACCGTCTAGGCGATTTCGGCATTTTTCTCGGAGTTCCGTCGACGCGCGCGCGGAGGAAGTTTCAGAATTCGTGCTTCGAGACAGCAACTTTGCGCTGATTTTTTTGACAATTCGACCGTTGGATCGGCGATTTCTTTGCTCCGTCTCAATCTCGGTATATAGCTCTTCACTCTCCAAAATTTTCGTCCGTTAATTTCGTCGTTTGATACATCAAAACCGGCCACCAAGTTGACCGTTTAAATTGTGTAATTTTTGGACAGTTTTACGACGCCAACTTCGCGAGTTCGTATCTTTGCCGTAGCAGCTTCGTTTGGTGCGCCGTCGGTTCCGATGCACAGCTGGTATAACCCTCTTCCTGCCCCCTTTAGATTTCATTTCAGTTTGAGCTTATTAGGTCAGTCGAATTCGACGCCAAAGTTGGCCGTTCGAATTTTTAGTGTTGCACTTGTAAAATTCTATTTTTGAACCCAGGACTCTGGATTCAATTTCTGACACCACCAGTAGACTCGTGGCGTCGTTCTGGCCTGTTTTCATATAAAGTTTGTTAGAATTGGAGGATGTGGGCCCTGACACGCATTTCGGTGCAAAGTGGACCCCACAGTCCGGGTCAACGGGACTTTTTGACGCCGGCTCATCGGAATCCAATTTCGGATATACCGTTGAGTTCATATCGTCATTCTGGACTCGTTGATATATAATTTGCTGAGTTTTGAGGACATTGGCTCCGACACGCTTTTCCGTGCAAATCAGAATTTCGATGTCCTGGTCAACGGACCAATTTGAGATTGGATCAACGAAATCCAATTCAGGATATACCGTTGGGTTCGTATCGTCATTCTGGATTCGTGGACATATAAATTGTTAGGTTTGGTAGACTAGTATTCTTGCACGTTTTTCGGTGCAAAGTAGGTCCGACACGAACACCGTTTTGACCAGAAATTATCTTTTTGCCTCTGTGTCCAAATTAGACTTATGGACAGGCTATTCTAGCTATTTCGACCATTCTGGACACGTTGGTAATGGTTGTTTCACCATCCGACAACATCTGTAGGTTTTTACCCTATTATTATAATCTTTCTCCTTTTGTGGTATTTCGAGATCCATCGATTCCAGTGATTTCACAATCACTGAAATTGAATGTGCTGACCCTGTGGATATTTATAGAGACTAGCTTTGACCCAGTTTGACCATGGTTGACTACTTTGACTGAACGTCGAAGTAGAGTCAACATTTGACCTAGGTTAGACTAGTTTTGACCTTGGTTGACCACAGTTGACTATTTTGACCAAAAGTCAACCGGAAGTCAACCGTAGCCTAAAATTGACCAGAACTTGACCGAAGTTGACCAGTCGACCCAAAGTCAACTGTTAGTCAACGTTAGTCAAGTTTGACCTAGAGTTGACCTAGAATTGACCAGAGTCGACCAATTGACCAAAAGTCAACTGTAAGTCAACCCTTGACTTAGATTAACCTAGTTTGACTTGTCTTGACCTAGTTTGACTTAGTATGACTTGATTGTACTTCCAAACCCTTATATTGATACGGTATTTCATCTATAGGTCCTCGAGACACTGTTCTAGGACTCAGTTGACATATTCCACCAGATCGCAAGCGAGTACATTCTCTGATAATATTTCTGTTTTATGATATTGTCTATGTTTCTTGTATTTAGTGTAGATATCCTTATTCTCTTGACACATTGTTCACACGGATTGGTATTTCTCTGGATCCCGTCATGAGATGTTATTCCTTGCTTTCCTTGGTATATCTTGTGCAAGTCTTTCTTATTCCTTGTGCATTGTATAGACTCGATTCCTGCGAAGGCTAGCTACCCTCTCAGAGAATCGCGCGTCATGATGTGTCATGGTTGGAGCCACTATACTAGTCGGGGACGAGGAGTATTAGTGTAGATGTGTGGTCATTATCCGCCTTATTTATTCTTGTAGACCTTGAATGATACCAATCCTACACTCCACGTAGGATTGGCTGATCAGTAGACCTTGTGCAGACCCAAGCCGGCCACATGTTGAAACTAGTACTCACACACCTAGATAGATGATTCTTGATTCTTGTACATGCCATGATCAGTTTTACTTGCCTTGTTCTAGCTCTAGATTTACAGCTTACCTTGCCATGATACTCACATGTACATTTCATGATTTCTTGTATATTCTCTCTATTTACTGCTACATTTTCAATATCGTCTAATTAGAACTGTTATTTGAGATTTGTGCTCGTTCCATCCTGACTGGATATGTTGACAAAATTTTAGGAGTAGTTGTGCCCTCAGTATTGGACTTCATGATGTTGCTACCTGAGGTGGATCTCACTATTCTTCTACGTGAGTTGCCTGGTAGTTATCCTTAATCTTGTTGTTCCTTCTTTATTTTCCTGTCTTATGATCCTTGTAGATTCTAGTTGTTCTAGAGATATTGTTATTATTTCTTGTATTATCTTTCTTAGTTTTCGTGATGTGACATGAGTACATTTCTAGTAATGGATCTTAGATGTTGTAGTTAGTATAGTATACTTGACAGCGTTCTACCGCCGATACCGCGGCGTAGGCTGGGCGTGGCCTACGTATTCGTACCCGTATATCCGGGTGCGGGTCGTGACATTGGATGATTTTAAGGTCTATACGGTGTACAACCGCCGATATCACGACATAGGCTGGACGTACTTGTACTTGATTATTTGGGAGCGGATTGTGACACGTATGATCGAGTAAACAATATATGACTAGGTATGTAAAGAATTTTAAGAATCAATGTATCAACCATTGTGACCTCCACATAAGTTATGAATTATGATGTGCTTAAAAGTCCTCATTTACTTTCGAAAGTAACTCCTTAGTTTCCGTACTATTGTAACAAGATTAAGTCGTCTTCTACATGATTATTTCATGTTACAAAACAGATTTCAAGTCTCAATGGACGAGTGATGATAGTATTTTGTCACGCCCCAGTACCGAAATACGGGGACGGACTAGGCCAGCTACTCCATATGAGGTACGTAACGTCATACGGCGATCGTGGCTGTCGAGAGACTAGGGGGTACATGCTACAATCAAGTCTCCTATGGTCCCACAGAGTTCTATGTCTCAGTCAATCAAGTCAAATCAGCAATTAAATGAACATCAAAGATAAAGCAGTAAAGCGTCCCTGACGCTTTATCAAAATGATCATGAGAGACTAGCTTTATAATTTAGCTATCTCAGAGAGTCAGGAGTACAAAATTATACACAGCTGCAGTCTGTTTAATTACAATTATGTACTGACACAAAATATCAAGTAATCCGGCTAACAGGTGCCGGTGGCTAAACGCCGTAAAAGTATAAGCAGGAGTGGTAGAGAAGAAACCCACTCGAGTCCCTGAACCGCCATGCTTCTAGTATGCACCATGGATGTCAGGGAGGAAGATCGTGTCCTCTGGCTCTGCTACGAGATCTGGCCAAACAAAACCAGCGGGGTCAGCCCCGAATAGCAAGTACCGCCAAAGGGGCACAAGAGTTAAGATTAAAAACCTAACTAATAGAATGACTGAAAATAGTAATACTTATGCTACTATTATAGGGTAGCGCAACATCCTCGAACCCATATGGCACCCTTACAACCAAACAAGGACAAAAGGTGCCGCATGGAGTCGGGACGTGTTGTACTCTATAACTTTCACATAAGTTAAAAGGTATAAACCATAAAATCTCCTGATCGTGACTTCGGTCGATAGCCTATCGCAGCACAATAACCAACCCAACAATCAAACAAGAACATGGGTTGGATCATGTACCATGATAGACCATGTTCCTCAGTCATTCACAGAAGTAGCACTTCACAACCAGAGTAAGTCTTCCGTTCATAACTTCGGTCCACAGCCTGTCATAGTACGAAAACCAACCCAACAATCAAACAAGAACATGGGTTGGATCACGCACCATGACAGTCCGCTTCCCTCAGTTATTCACGGAAGGTAAATAGGAAACATGTAAGTCGTTTTCACGGCCAATCAAGTCTACGAGTTTCTAGTGGAACGAGGTTATCCTCGCGTCATGTTATTAGAAAATCCTCAGATCGTATCTTTCCAGCAAGGCTAGCCAACCCAGGGGTTCGCGTAGACAGGTGTCATGGAGCACAAGTCCCTCGTGAGGCCACCTTGCCAAGACATGTAATATATAGCAGGAATTAATCGGATACAGTCATCCACTCGTTGCGGATGACACAGTATCCGTGGAGACCAGCCGGCGCGCCAAGACAATATCTCAGGGCGACTGGTGTAACACGATCTCGGGACTCTACCCTTCCCATGCATCTAGTATATTCAGTTGCCTAGTTTAACCCTAGGTGAAATCTTGGACTCTCATGCTGTGGCCTGCATGATTATCCTCCTAAAGTCGTACTTTAGTACGAGTACCCTAAGTGAGGATCCATGTCAATCAGTATGTCAACATGTGCTACCCTCCTTAGTGTAATGCATCATTATAAATACGCCACGTGGAGTTACGAGTCACATGTCGAGCATGAACAAGAACTGGGACATTCAGGTACATGTATCAGGTAGGAACACTTTGTTCTCCGGGGTCACATCAGTGCTCATATCATGCTCGGGACAAAAGGCGTAAGGATATAAAATGGGCATATAATATCTAATAAAATATCAAAAGCATACGCACAACAAGGCAGCGTGCGTGAAAAGTCACGCAGGCTCAAGGAAAAGAGCAACGTGAAAAGTCACGCAAGCTCAAGGGAAGAGTGCTGCGTGAAAAGTCACGCAGACTCAAGGGAGAGAGCTACGTGAAAAGTCACGCAGACTCAAGGGAGAGAGCTACGTGAAAAGTCACGCAGACTCAAGGGAGAGAGCTACGTGAAAAGTCACGCAGACTCAAGGGAAGAGTGCTGCGTGAAAAGTCACGCAGACTCAAGGGAAGAGTGCTGCGTGAAAAGTCACGCAGACTCAAGGAGACACGTTTCCAACTGGAAGCGTGCTCAAACAGGAGCACACTGCTCACTGTCTCCTCCAGACAGCAAGAACACCATGGCTAATCCCAAACTTCAAAATATCACAACTTGGCCATCCGAACTCCAAATCCGGGTTTCCAAAGTTCCATCTTGGGTGAAATGGAATTCTCTTCCACATGGAAGCATCAAAACCCACAAAACTTCAACGAAAATAGATCAAAACTAAGGAAATCCGAAAATGATTAAAACTTAGATCTACAAAAATCAAAACTTCAAAATGGAAATTTCCAAGTTCTAAACTAGTATAGATTGAGGAGAAGGACAAGTTTTGGCAAATAGTTTTGTAAGAATCATTAACAAAATTATGGATCCTTCTCTTGAGCAAGTTGGTACTTGCCTTGGTTGGTGGAGGAAGTAAATGAGAAGAAGTAAATGAGAGGAGAGAGAGAGAGATGAGTTATATATATAGAATTCTTGGACCCATGGGTTCATGATGAACCATTGGTGAACCAAGAATAGGTTACCCAAATGAGCCAAAGCTGTAGGCCCAAATGCAGAAAATAAATTAGGAAATAATATTTTGTCAAATATTTTTGGGAATGCATGAAGAAATACAACATAATAAATATAATATAAATACAAAATAAATACAATTTATCGGTTTACGTATTAAAACACGTATTCCAGGATCGGGGAGTGACATCTCTACCCTTCTTAGAAAAATTTCGTCCTCGGAATTCCAGCCAAGACAAGATAGTGAAATCAGGGCAAGCAAGGCACAATCATATATAAGTTAACTATCATAGCAGTTATTATCATACATCACAAAGTACAAAATAAGCAGGTGCAGAAAAGCATGGAATCGTGTCAATAAGGTGCATAAATATACCTTATTAGTCAAACAAATACGGATAACGAGATCTGATCTCGTCCTCGCGCTCCCAGGTTGACTCTCCCGAAGAGTGATGGTTCCAAGAAACACGGACAAGGCTTATCGTCCGATTCTTGAGTACCTTCTCTCGCCGGTCCAAAATAGATACGGGTTGTTCCTCGTAAGTTAGGTCGGTACCAACGACTAACTCAGAATGATCGAGGACATGACTTGGATCCGGGACATACCCACATAATTGGGACACATGAAACACATCATGTATGCCAGTTAACGAAGGCGGAAGGGCAAGTCGATAAGCCACATCGCCTACCCGAGCGAGAATCTTGAATGGACCAACGTATCTTGGACTAAGCTTTCCCCGGGTTCCAAATCTGATGATACCCCGAGTAGGCGAAATCCGCAGAAATACTTGGTCGCCAACTCTGAACTCTAGAGGCCTTCGATGCTGATCTGCCCAATGACGATGTCGATCTTGTGCAACTCGAAGGCGCTCTCTGACCAGCTTAACTATCTCCACCGTCTGCGTGATCATCTCTGGCCCCAACAACTTCCGTTCACCGACGTCGTCCCATACCAAAGGGGACCTGCACTTCCTTCCGTACAATGCTTCGAACGGGGCCATCCGAATGCTAGCCTGATAGCTGTTGTTATAGGAGAACTCCACTAGATGAAGGTGATCCTCCCAAGATCCGCCAAAATCCAAGGTACACGCCCGTAGCATATCTTCTAATGTCTGAATGGTTCTTTCTGATTGCCCGTCAGTTTGTGGATGATAAGCAGTACTGAATCTTAACTTGGTTCCCAAACTTTGGTGCAAGCTCCGCCAAAAATGGGAAGTAAACCGCGTATCCCGATCTGATACTATACTAACTGGAACACCGTGCTGCCTCACTATCTGTTTCATGTACATTTCTGCTAACTGCTCAGTAGTCTGTCCAACTCGGAAGGGAAGGAAATGAGCGACCTTCGTGAGTCGATCTACTATTACCCAGACTGCATTCTTGCCAGCTGGGGATCTAGGTAAACCGGTCACAAAATCCATCGTGATGTGCTCCCATTTCCATTCTGGGATAGGAAGCGGCTGTAGCAATCCTGCTGGTCTCTGCTGCTCGACTTTCACCTGCTGACATACCAGACACTTGGATACAAATCTCGCTATCTCTCTTTTCATGCCATTCCACCAAAAGAACTGCCTGATATCTCGATACATCTTCGTTCCTCCTGGATGAATGGAGTAAATAGAACTATGAGCTTCGGACATAACTTCTTGCCGAAGGTCTCCACTCGGTATACATAGTCTGTTTCCAAACCTGAGCGTACCATCTTCATGAATCACTAACTCCTTCCTACGGCCTGATTCACACTCCGACCGCAACTTCTGAATCTGTGGATCTCCTGCTTGTGCTGCCCTTATCCTCTCTACTAAGGTTGACTGAATCTGCATACTGGTCATTCTTCCTATATCTCTTGGCAAAACTACTTCGATTTCTATACTCTGAAGGTCTTCTAGAATATGCTTCTGCGAGGTCAAGATAAAGGCACTGTCTCTCCTACTCAGTGCATCTGCAACTACATTCGCCTTGCCTGGATGATACTGAAGATCTAAATCAAAATCCTTCAGCAGTTCTAACCATCTTCTTTGCCTCATGTTCAAATCTCGCTGCGTGAATACGTATTTCAAACTCTTATGATCAATATAGATCTCTACCCGATCTCCGTATAAATAGTGCCTCCACAACTTGAGTGAAAACACCACAGCTGCTAACTCCAAATCGTGAGTCGGGTAATTCTTCTCATGGTCTCGAAGCTGTCGAGACGCATATGCTATCACTTTTCCATGCTGCATCAATACACATCCAAGACCCTTCCCTGATGCGTCACAATATACTGTAAAGCCTCCTGCTCCTACTGGAAGTGTCAAGATCGGGGCTGAGATCAATCTCTTCTTCAATTCTTCAAATGATGCCTGACAGCTAGCTGACCAAACAAACTCTACGTCCTTGTGCGTCAAACGCGTTAAGGGCGCAGAGATCCTGGCAAAGTCCGCCACGAACCTTCTGTAGTAACCAGCTAATCCTAAGAAACTCTGCACTTCTGCAACCGTTCTCGGGACTGGCCAATGCTCTACGGCCTCAATCTTCTTCGGATCCACTGACACTCCTGCCCCAGAAATTACATGCCCCAGGAACGAAATGTGATTTAACCAGAATTCACACTTGTCAAGCTTCGCATAAAGTTGATGCTCCCTCAATGTCTGTAAGACAGTCCTAAGATGTTTCTCATGCTCCTTTTCACTGCTGGAATAGACAAGGATGTCATCTATGAACACCACCACAAATTTATCCAAATACGGCAGAAAGATGTGGTTCATTAAATCCATGAATACTGCGGGGGCGTTGGTTAGTCCAAAGGGCATTACTAAAAACTCATAATGCCCATATCTAGATCTGAATGCTGTCTTCGGTATGTCTTGCTCCCGAACTCTTACTTGATAGTATCCTGACCGAAGATCGATCTTGGAAAAGATGCTGGCCTTGCTCAACTGGTCAAACAGGTCATCAATCCTTGGTAGTGGGTACTTATTCTTCACTGTTACTGCATTCAGCTTGCGGTAGTCGATGCACATCCTCGTCGACCCATCCTTCTTGGGAACTAGAATCACTGGCGCGGCCCAGGGCGATTTACTGTCTCGGATGAATCCCTTAGACTTCAACTCTTCTTCATGTTGATACAACTTATCCTGCTCTGACGGCGACGTTCTGTAAACTCTATCTGCAATAGGCCTCGTTCCAGGGTTCAATTCAATGCTAAATTCTACCTCTCTGACTGGGGGTATCCCTGGGAGCTCATCAGGGAAGACGTCGAGAAAATCTTCGACCACTCTCGGAATCTGTCCTGGCTCTGACACTGCTGCTGAGATGACGCCTCCGGCCTGATTCTTCAAGGTTCGAGTAAAGATGAACTGCTCCATCCCAGGAACGCTGAATATGACCCTACCTCCTCTACAATCGATTGTCGCATGACTGTCTCTCAACCAATCCATGCCAAGAACGACATCAAAATTCCCCATAGGGAATTCAATCAATGATGCGGGCAGTAAATGCCCACACACCTCCACCGGACATGAAAAGTGCACTCTGCTAACTTCTACGAGCCCATTGCCGGTGAGTATATCCATCCTCTCCGGCAATGCCTCAAACTCTAATCCAATCCGTGTAGCATATTGTGCAGAGATGAATGAATGAGTAGCGCCTGAATCAAATAATGCTACAGCGAGAAATGAGGTGACGAGAATTTTACCTGCCACCACGTCACTAGACGCTAGAGCCTCTTCCAAGGATAATGTGAGAGCCTGGCCCCGCGGAGCCCCTTGTTGCGGCCTTCCTTGACCATGCTGTTGCTGCCTCTGAGGGCCTTCGGCTTCCTGTGCCTGGCGAAACATCTGAGCCTGCGTTGGTAGACGCTGGGCTAGGGGCCTTACTGCTAATACTGGCTCTCCACTCGGAGTTGCCACCGGAGCTGGCAATGCTGGAAACTGCTGAGCTGGCCCTCCTGGCCTCTGCATCATAGGACAAGTGGAAATACGGTGGTCTGCACGACCACACCTCAAGCATAAGCCATTCGCTGACCGGCACACCTCCCTCGTGTGCCCTGCCTTCCCACAGAATGTACAGCCCTGGGGTGCTCCCTGACGCTGCTGCTGGTTCCTCGGCTGCTGATGCCGAACTGGCGCTGTATTAGTTGACACGGCCGTCCTTCGCGGCGCTTCTGCATCATGAATACGTACACCGGGTGCTGGTGCCGACGTTCGCTGTACTGCTCCTCCTCCAACCTGGGAATGAGATCTCTTCTGACCTCCTGTCCTTGATGCTAACCTCTGCTGGGTAAGCTCGTGCCTCCGAGCGGCCGTCAAAACAGTGTCAAACGTCTGGTAGTCGTGTCCTTCCACAAGTTGCAATAGTTCCAAATGAAGTCCCTGCTGGAACCTCATAGCTTTCTCTGGCTCTGTTGCCACCATTGCTGGTGCGAAACGGCACAATCTGCAAAACTCTGCTGCATACCCATCTACGGTCTTGCCTGCTTGCTTGAGACTGATAAACTTCTGCTGGAGCTCATATCGAGCTACTACGCCAAAATACTTGGCCTTGAATCTGTCACTGAAGGTGGTCCAACGAACAGGGCGTCTTATACCAACTTCTTTCTGATGCCCACCAGTCGCGGGCAAGATCCTGAAGCACCAGTTTGACCTGATCAACCTTCTCATCATCTGGAACCTTGGCTGCCACAAGAATGGCTTCAATGTCTTGAATCCATGCATCCGCAGTGATGGCATCCTCCGTGCCATCAAAATACCTCGGGTTCAAGCGACGGAACCTTCCTGATGCTCCCGAGTCAACCCCGGCACTCCTCTCAAGAGCTAACTGAATCCCCTGGTTCAGCAACACGTTCTGCTCCTACTGCCGAGTCTGTTGCTGTTGGTGAGTGACAAGAATCCCTCGGACGATCTCCAGGAGTGCTACAGCATCTGGTACTGCCGTCACTGCTGGTGCTGCAGGAGTTTCAATAACCTGCGGCTGTACTGCCTCTGGTTCCACTTCTGCTTGTGCCTGCCCTGGGGAAGGTTCTCTCCCCTGTTGCTGCCCAGTCGAGCCATGCTCTTGCTGCTCTTCCTCATGGGCCTCACCCGCTACTGAGAATGAAGCACCCCTATAGAGAAAGATATAAGATTATCAAGTCCGGACGAGAAAGATTTCGAGGATGCAAGTCAGGTTAGAGATCAAGGCAAGGACAGAGAATTCGAAACGGAATTTCAAAGGGAACAAGTTGTGATTGAGACTCCTAATAATTTGCAATACCCCACAAGTCTGAAAATCAGACCTGCATGGGCTACCACTAAAACCTTGTCACGCCCCAGTACCGAAATACGGGGACGGACTAGGCCAGCTACTCCATATGAGGTACGTAACGTCATACGGCGATCGTGGCTGTCGAGAGACTAGGGGGTACATGCTACAATCAAGTCTCCTATGGTCCCACAGAGTTCTATGTCTCAGTCAATCAAGTCAAATCAGCAATTAAATGAACATCAAAGATAAAGCAGTAAAGCGTCCCTGACGCTTTATCAAAATGATCATGAGAGACTAGCTTTATAATTTAGCTATCTCAGAGAGTCAGGAGTACAAAATTATACACAGCTGCAGTCTGTTTAATTACAATTATGTACTGACACAAAATATCAAGTAATCCGGCTAACAGGTGCCGGTGGCTAAACGCCGCAAAAGTATAAACAGGAGTGGTGGAGAAGAAACCCACTCGAGTCCCCGAACCGCCATGCTCCTAGTATGCACCATGGATATCAGGGAGGAAGATCGTGTCCTCTGGCTCTGCTACGAGATCTGGCCAAACAAAACCAGCGGGGTCAGCCCCGAATAGCAAGTACCGCCAAAGGGGCACAAGAGTTAAGATTAAAAACCTAACTAATAGAATGACTGAAAATAGTAATACTTATGCTACTATTATAGGGTAGCGCAACATCCTCGAACCCATATGGCACCCTTACAACCAAACAAGGACAAAAGGTGCCGCATGGAGTCGGGACGTGTTGTACTCTATAACTTTCACATAAGTTAAAAGGTATAAACCATAAAATCTCCTGATCGTGACTTCGGTCGATAGCCTATCGCAGCACAATAACCAACCCAACAATCAAACAAGAACATGGGTTGGATCATGTACCATGATAGACCATGTTCCTCAGTCATTCACAGAAGTAGCACTTCACAACCAGAGTAAGTCTTCCGTTCATAACTTCGGTCCACAGCCTGTCATAGTACGATAACCAACCCAACAATCAAACAAGAACATGGGTTGGATCACGCACCATGACAGTCCGCTTCCCTCAGTTATTCACGAAAGGTAAATAGAAAACATGTAAGTCGTTTTCACGGCCAATCAAGTCTACGAGTTTCTAGTGGAACGAGGTTATCCTCGCGTCATGTTATTAGAAAATCCTCAGATCGTATCTTTCCAGCAAGGCTAGCCAACCCAGGGGTTCGCGTAGACAGGTGTCATGGAGCACAGGTCCCTCGTGAGGCCACCTTGCCAAGACATGTAATATATAGCAGGAATTAATCGGATACAGTCATCCACTCGTTGCGGATGACACAGTATCCGTGGAGACCAGCCGGCGTGCCAAGACAATATCTCAGGGCGACTGGTGTAACACGATCTCGGGACTCTACCCTCCCCATGCATCTAGTATATTCAGTTGCCTAGTTTAACCCTAGGTGAAATCTTGGACTCTCATGCTGTGGCCTGCATGATTATCCTCCTAAAGTCGTACTTTAGTACGAGTACCCTAAGTGAGGATCCATGTCAATCAGTATGTCAACATGTGCTACCCTCCTTAGTGTAATGCATCATTATAAATACGCCACGTGGAGTTACGAGTCACATGTCAAGCATGAATAAGAACTGGGACATTCAGATACATGTATCAGGTAGGAACACTTGTTCTCCGGGGTCACATCAGTGCTCATATCATGCTCGGGACAAAAGGCGTAAGGATATAAAATGGGCATATAATATCTAATAAAATATCAAAAGCATACGCACAACAAGGCAGCGTGCGTGAAAAGTCACGCAGGCTCAAGGAAAAGAGCAGCGTGAAAAGTCACGCAAGCTCAAGGGAAGAGTGCTGCGTGAAAAGTCACGCAGACTCAAGGGAGAGAGCTACGTGAAAAGTCACGCAGACTCAAGGGAGAGAGCTACGTGAAAAGTCACGCAGACTCAAGAGAGAGCTACGTAAAAAGTCACGCAGACTCAAGGGAAGAGTGCTGCGTGAAAAGTCACGCAGACTCAAGGGAAGAGTGCTGCGTGAAAAGTCACGCAGACTCAAGGAAAGAGTGCTGCGTGAAAAGTCACGCAGACTCAAGGAGACACGTTTCCAACTGGAAGCGTGCTCAAACAGGAGCACACTGCTCACTGTCTCCTCCAGACAGCAAGAACACCATGGCTAATCCCAAACTTCAAAATATCACAACTTGGCCATCCGAACTCCAAATCCGGGTTTCCAAAGTTCCATCTTGGGTGAAATGAAATTCTCTTCCACATGGAAGCATCAAAACCCACAAAACTTCAACGAAAATAGATCAAAACTAAGGAAATCCGAAAATGATTAAAACTTAGATCTACAAAAATCAAAGCTTCAAAATGGAAATTTTCAAGTTCTAAACTAGTATAGATTGAGGAGAAGGACAAGTTTTGGCAAATAGTTTTGTAAGAATTATTAACAAAATTATGGATCCTTCTCTTGAGCAAGTTGGTACTTGCCTTGGTTGGTGGAGGAAGTAAATGAGAAGAAGTAAATGAGAGGAGAGAGAGAGAGATGAGTTATATATATAGAATTCTTGGACCCATGGGTTCATGATGAACCATTGATGAACCAAGAATAGGTTACCCAAATGAGCCAAAGCTGTAGGCCCAAATGCAGAAAATAAATTAGAAAATAATATTTTGTCAAATATTTTTGGGAATGCATGAAGAAATACAACATAATAAATATAATATAAATACAAAATAAATACAATTTATCGGTTTACGTATTAAAACACGTATTCCAGGATCGGGGAGTGACATATTTTCTTCGTCATGAAAGGGTTTTCAATATAAAAGAGGACCATAGGCTTCTGGAAAGTATTTCTTGTTTGAGGCCATCAAAAGAAATATTTGCTTGATGTCTTCTATAAAGTATTTCATGTTATAAAAGTGTTTATTAGTTGCACTAGACTAGGCCTTCGGGAACCAATATGCATATTGTGTCCTTTGCTTGATCACTTTTCTCTTTCATGTGTAGTATTTTGATATCTTAGTTCTCATTTATCATTACATATTTACACATCATAATCACAATTATTGATATACGCTCTATTTATCTCCTCTAGGTTGCTATAAGACCTACCATAAATTACAGTCCATTTTGACTTACCATGATAAAAAAATCTTTGAGATATATACCACAATCAAAATTTATTATGCCTAATATCAAATTGTGATAAATTGAAATCCAATGTAAAAAATGAGAGCTAATTATAGCAAGTATGACATTGACCAAATAAATGTCACACTAGCCTCTTTAAAAAAGAATGCCATATTAGATTAGTTATATTTAATAATATTTAACATAGCCAAATATTATAGTTATGGGAGAACTTTGCTAAAACTAGTCAAAGATAGTTTAATATTATCTAAGCATCAAGGGTGAGCATTTAACCCAAAATATTTCTAAAAAAATGTTCAAATGAGTACTATCTTGGCGACAACCAACCAAACATGAGAAATAAGAAAAATGTGGTTTTTTTTTGGAACAAATGCAACTTATAATGCTTAAATCCAAATATTTTTTTTGAATTTCTTGTATTCTCGGTCGACAAAGTATATTGTATACTTTTCTAGTCGTACCCTTCCTATGTCTTTACACAACCACTTATAAACTATTAAATTCTTTCATTAACATCAAAATATTCTATTCCAAGAATTTATGGTTTCTATTTACTGAAATATGTACATACAATGTATTATCTAGGGTTACATCATCGCGACATATTTGTTGAGAATTCAACTCCTTACTCTCCCGAATACCACATTAAGCCACATTTAAAAAAAAAACTAAAACTTTGTGTCTTGCATCATCATGTATGTCCCATAAGTTAAAGTCAAGATAACACTAAAAATTGTTTTATTACATGATATACGTTGTTGTACAAGTTTATATTCAAGTCGTTCTATGCAACCAAACAATTTAATTTATACTACTATATAATGAGAAAAGTTCAGCTTTACCGTGTAACTTTTCCTTCCAAATATATTATGACGTATGTTTACTAATTAAATTTGTTCATTAAAGTTAATAGAAATATCTAGGTAATTACCAGAGCTGTCATTTGATCTTCATAAATAGTTTTAATAAGAATAAAAATAATTATAACAACCTTTCCTAATAATCTATTCTACTATATAATAGCAAAACTTGGATGGTGAAAATTTTGAATTCCGAAAATGCCCTTGCATGTCTATACTAATTAAAAATTGTTCATTAATTTTCAAGTCAACTTAATAATTAGGAAGACTACCCTTTGGTCTTCCTAAGGAGTCTTCCTAAGTTAATTAAAAGAATGTTAAATAACGTGTAAGGCACGTGCACATATGCTAGTAATATATAAAATATGTGAAAAATAAGTGCATTTACACTTAGTAATGTATTAGTTGTAAATTAACTCATAGGACCATAATTAACCAAGTCATTTCCCTTTCCCATGAATTAGACTTGGTTTTTTGTTTGGTAAACAAACCTCACCCGTTTGGACACTGTTCATGTACAAACTCGAGACATTTCCTAAGAAAATGATAAGAATACTCCATTGACTCCTTCACTCTCCACATCCCCCAGTTATAAATCATTGGACTACAATAATTATGCCAAAAATGAAGAAACAAACCAAAATAAATAGAGCGCGACCGTCTGCAGCCGGTACCCCGCGCCGTCAGACAGCGGCGAGGCGACCTGGAGACTGGCTGTAGCCGGTCGCATAGGGAGGAAAAGACCAGCGTGGCGTTGTTTTTGGGCCGATCGAGGAGAGAGAAATAGAGGAATTTGCATTCTCTCTCTCAACTCATCGCCATTTCTTTCTCTCCTCTTTTTTCCTAATTTAGTCCCTGGTTTATTTACAATTCGATACCTATCCCGGCGGTGACCGGACGCCCATGCTGACCGCGGAGCACCGGACCGCGCCGGAGTGTTGATAACCCCCCGGTGTCCCTATCTCCGCCGATTTCTAATCATGGACGTGGACTCGTCGATGTCGAGCGAGTCGGAGAACGATCCAGTCGCCCCCAACATGCACGATCCGGCGGTGACGGAACCCAGCGATTCCTCCTCTCCTCCGCCAACGGACGGATCCGGTTCTCCGCCGTCGCTGGCCGCGGCGGCGGCGTCGCCTCCGGCGGCGGGCCCGCGGCCGGCGCCGACGTACTCGGCGGTAAACGCGGTGATCGAGAAGAAGGAAGACGGGCCTGGGTCGCGGTGCGGGCACACGCTGACCGCCGTCGCGGCAGTCGGCGAGGAGGGGAGCCCGGGGTACATCGGGCCCCGGCTGATCCTCTTCGGCGGCGCCACTGCGCTCGAGGGGAACTCCGCCACCCCTCCCTCCTCCGCCGGCAGCGCTGGGATCCGTGAGCCTAGCCCTAACCCTAACCCTAATTTGGATCTCTCGAAAATTAAGCTCCTTCTGGGATTCCGAATCGTGAATTGTGCTCTCTTTTTTTAGGTCTTGCGGGCGCGACTGCGGACGTCCACTGCTACGACGTCCTGTCGAACAAATGGTCGAGGTAATTTTTTTATCCTGATTGAATATAGCTAGCTTCGGTTGCGAGATTGCAACGAGACTACTTTTGCCGTTTTTGACTGCTAATTAATCTGTAATTATATATGTAAAGTTTTTGACGGATAGACGCCGGGTTAGTTTTTCTATGATCAAGGGTCGTTATAATGATGATTAATGTTATTGATGCACGGTGTGTAGATTGACACCACTTGGAGAGCCGCCGTCGCCGAGGGCTGCGCACGTCGCGACAGCCGTGGGTACCATGGTGGTAATTCAGGTACTTGTGGAGTCGATACCGTTGTTAGATTCTGTCTTGTTACGTAAAATTATTTATTTTGCCAGAAATGTTTGATTATATTGCTTGTTGGTGGAATATATATAGGGTGGGATTGGTCCTGCTGGTTTATCAGCGGAGGACCTGCATGTTCTCGACTTAACACAGCAGAGACCACGGTGGCACAGGTTTAGATCACAACCATGTAATTGCGGACATTACCATTTTTGTTGTATCGGTGCTGAGTTTCTTTATTTGCGATTGCAGGGTGGTTGTCCAAGGACCTGGCCCTGGGCCGCGTTACGGGCATGTGATGGCTCTAGTGGGGCAGAGATTTTTATTGGCAATTGGTGGGAATGATGGTAGGTTATTTGATGGAATAATGAATGTCACAGTGTATACAAACAGGCACTACATTTTTTTTTGCATGCTTTCCTTCCATATTTTCCTTGTAAATGCATGAAGTAACTTTTGATTTTACTTCAGGGAAGCGGCCTTTAGCCGACGTCTGGGCGCTAGACACTGCTGCCAAACCCTACGAGTGGAGGAAGCTAGAGCCAGAAGGCGAAGGTCCTCCTCCATGCATGTGAGTATACTTTGCCAAGAAACATGAATGCTACATTATATTATTTCTTGTTATGACCTTGCTTAGTCTTAGATACAGTACTCCATTTCCTTTTGCGTATTATCTTTACTTGCTATTTCTGGCAAGACATTTTCAAGTTTTTCATCTATGCATTACCAAACATTTCAGATCTTTAGATTTTTTTTCCCACATTGTCATTTTCATCACTTTCCGGATGCTTCATGGACGTCACAAGAACACATAATCTTATCAAACTATGATGATACAGCCCTTCCAAGTTAGCTTTCACGCACTTTTATGATAAATGTAACATCTAGATTTCATGGAATGAAATTTGAATCCACTTTATTAAGTTACTGACTAGTCTGGTTAAAATGACCATCCATAGTATATATGCCCACACGTCCTTACAACGTAAGTGTGTCTGCTTTATGGGAAATTCCCATGCGAGGGCAGTTAGGACACGTGGATGCTTGACTTATGGTAACCAAGATAGTCAAAGGCGCAAGGCGCACTCGAGACGCAAATGGTCCATATCGTCCAAGGCGCAAAGCGCACTTAAGGCGTGCGTCTGAGCGAAGCGAGATGCAAAAATAATAAAAAATAAAAAATACATAAATAAAGTGGTAATGTAAGAAATAAAACCAAATAACATATTAAAACCAACAAAAATATGTTAAAACATAACCAAGTGAACTAGCAGAGCAGTAATAGCAGTAGCAGTCAACAAAACTAACAAGAGTTTGTATTCTTGCTACCATGTTTTTGGGAAATTTTAGTTTTTCTATTTCAACTGTAACCAACTTTGGCAACCGTGGAAAATGGCTCTCCCCCTCTTACTTGTATGAGGTAAGGGTTATTTCCATGCCTCAAAGTTTTTTGTATATATATATAAAAAAAAATCATAGACGCGTCTAGGCACGCATTTTCTTGGTTGTGTCTTGCTGAATGGTGCGCCCTGGGTGCGTCCGGAGAAAGATGTCTCGTCTAGTGAGGTGCGAGGCGCAGTTGCTGCGCCTTTCTGCGAGGCACGCCTTAGGCGTTCCCGAGGCGTGCCTTTGACTACCATGATGGTAACAAGTCGACGTTTTGTGTTCTCTCAAGCAAGGTCATCAAGTAACCTATTGAAGTGGCTGGATTGCCTTAATTGCTTCTCACAAAGTATCTCATCTGATGACTGCATGATTAGTAACCAAAAGATTTCTGCCATTTTTGTTCGTCGTCTTATCTGCTAAGTATATCTGTGTTCTTTGCTTTTAATTTGTAATAGCGCTGGAGTTTAATGTTTTACTGAATAATTAATTTATGTACAGATGCGGTCTGTGATATTTGGTTATATATTCCTTTTGATTTTAGTGTTTTATGAATTCTTAAGGTTTGCAGCTTTAGTTTTTTCTTGTGAGATAAGGCCAGTCAATAATGACTGTCTTGGGCTACTAGCACCAAGACCCTCTCCCATTCCCATTTTTATTTTTCCCGGTCTGGGATTTGAACCCACGACCACTTCTCCCCTCCCTTACTAGTGTTACCACTAGACCACCCCTCATAACCTGGAAGGTTAGCTCCATGCTTCTCTAACTCAATGTACCCAAAAAATTGTCAGCCATGAGAGTGAATTTCTGTCTTTGTTTATGGCCTACATTTCAGTTTTTCATGAAACGTTTCTAAAAAAGGAGGTCATTGTGGTAAAAGTAAGGGACAGAGAAATTGAAGTAAATAAAAATGGTATTGTAATAATATACAAGAATAATGTTATTAATTTTCAAGCCGCGCTGCTCGCTCAGACAAACTAATGGGTGTAAGCTAGGAGTCGGGTACGGGCCAACTAGGCGTTCTCAGCACCTCATCCACCTCCTTCCCTCCTTTCGCCCTTTTACTGTTTGTAGTATGACAAAGATAAAATATATAGGGCTTTAACATGTTTCTGTTACATGAAAGGTTATTGGTTCATGCTGTCCTTCTGGTGTTTGAGCATCTAGTGCAGATATGAAATTATTCATATCTGCATCATTTTCTTAAATAATGGATTCTGATGTAATAATGAAAGCAGTATGCAGTTTTGGAAAATAAATGATTATAATTAAATATAGTAATTACTATATATAATTGATACAATGAATGTGGATATGAAAAAGACAATCTAGGAATGCAAAAGTTAGTGGGTTGGAAGGGCATCCTAGACTCCTAGTTCCAAGAATCTCGTGCTACAGCAGGGTGAAGATGTATGCAATCCTACCCGGACAGGATTACCCTGTTTTTCTGGCTGCACTACTACTGCAACTGGAATCTGTATCCTCCAAGAATCCAAGATGCATGTGCGAAGTCCTACTGCCCAACCAAGTGGGTATTTACTTGCTTAGTATTATTATCTTTCATTTTGATATGTTATAAATCAATATATTACATTTTCTGCGGCTTCAACCATTTAAAAGTTATGTTTACCTCTTCTTTCCTTTTTGTTTTTGCTGTATTTGTTATGCATGACCGAATAACACAGAGAGCATCAATAGTAAGGTTTATTACAATTTCTAGATTCTAGATTTAGAATGTAGGAGCTCATTTTGTAGAATAGTAAGGCTCAATTGGAGCCCCATGATGGTCCCGTCCCAGCCACATGAGCTGTAATCTGAGCCTCAGAATTTCTACATTTAGAACGTAGGAACTCATTTTGTAAATAGTAAAGCTCAATTTGGAGCCCCATTTTCTAGATTCAAGATTTTATATTATTTTTTGAAAAAGAAAGGATGCCACCTCCACTCCTCTCATTTGGGCCTCAATTTTTTTTACTATTCTCATACAAACCCAGCCCAACCCATTCTACATTTATTTTTTATTTATAAATTTGGGCCTCAAGATGCATTCTTAAGCTCCATCTATACTATTGATGCTCTTAGGGTTGTAAATCATAACAGATAGTTCTGATCGCTTTTACCTTATTGGATTTGGATTTCAAAATCGAGTAAGATAACTTATTGTGTTTGATTTGGATATGGCCACATCTGAACCATGGACCCGATGTGAGATCTGATAATACTTGCATGCAAACCAGGGATGGGCCCATGATATTCTTGCTGGGGTGGGGTGCACATACATATTCAACAATACCAAAAAAAAATGCTATATTGGCCGACTTCTATATTTTATTAGGAATATTGTCATATTATAATAAAAAATTTGGACTACTGTGATTATAAGAATTCTTTTTCAGAAGTAATCATAATTCTAATTATCATTTATTAGGTATTTATGGTTTATTGAAATAACTAGAGAAGGATACTATTGATTATTTCCAAAACTGTTTATTATTACAAAATAAATATAAAACAACTACCTTTGATTATAATTTTTTCTTTTGCTCTTTTCTTATCGATCTCTTTATTATACAAACAGCAGCAGCAACAACCACCACCACAAAGCCTGGAGGATACATGTTGATTATTATCAGAAGGCAAATCAAAATATAAAATGGGTTGCAATAAGAAAAGATAAGCATATCATCAAAGGAGATAGGGAGGTAGAGGGTTGACATGAGGACAACCGGTCATGAAAACTTTGTTGTCAAATCTTTTATGGAGCTTTCTTGTGATGCATAGTCGATCCCATAAGAGAAGGTTTGAATGATGATGATTAGCCGTGAGATATCCAAATCCTTGAGTAGGATGTAGGCAGTAGAGATTTAGATGCTTTTCAATGGCAGGTTTTTAAGAGCTATAACTAAAAACTGTGTTGTACGGAAAAAATGTACTATTAGTCAATGGTCTAAAATAGTAATATAGCATTTGGATCTCTGTAAAGATATCCAAATCTTTGAAAGGAAACTCACAGTTGAAAGCAAAGGTGTGCATTTAAGATTTCTAAATGCTTGGTAGAATTACATACCTATACTAGAGAAAGAAAGTTCTAGCAGGGGAATGGGCCCTGCTACATTTCACCCTTGCTGCAGATGTGCAAGTATACCTTAAAAAGAACTAGTTATTTCTCACGTGTATGTTCCGATGTGTTTCTTTTGTAACGTGTGTGGGAATGTATGTTCATGCATGTGTCACCCGTGTCTACCTTGTCACCTATATTCTCACTAGATTTAAATTGCTTTTTTAATTTCTGAATGATAAATGACAAAACTCTTAAATAGTTAATTTAGCTTGATAGCAGTTGTCTTTAGGTTAAAATAATCTTGATCAGAATTGAAATTCAAAGAGAATTCTAGATATCTTAAATTAGAAACTTTACAGAGTGAGCACCAGAATTACACTTTCACTTAAAGATTAGTTTCTACGCATCATTTAAAAAGAAAAATAATCTGAACTGATCGGAAGAAAGACTCTGAGCTGAAACTGACTGAAGTAAAATTTGTCTAATTTTTGGTAAAAGTGAACTATTTATACCACCTGAGAGTACTATATAACAATCTGCATGCTTTGTCTATAAAGGAAATTGATGCGGCAATCTTGTGATGAAAAGCATGCAACATTATGTCAAGAGCTTTGCTATGCCTACAACCAATGCTTACAACCTTCCTACAACCCGCCACGTGTCGGGCTTCGCTTGGAGGAGGGGAGTAAGTGGTGGGGTCGGGTGGAGCCCATGTAGCAGGAGGGTGTGAGGGGTGGTGGGACCCGGTGGGACCCACGTGTAAGGGGTGGGTGAGTGAGGTTGTAAGAAGGTTGTAAGAATTTGGTAGTAAACTTAGCATTTTCCTTTTGTCAATATCATATAACATGACATATTGAAATACAAATCGTGAACAAGACATGATCAACATGAATAAGAAAATTACTCTCGGCGTATTCTATTGAGGTTTGGAAATGTTTAGGGGAGAAATGATTGACATGATTTACTGAATTTTTCAACAAAATCCTTAAGGACTAAGATGTCGGATAAATTGAGAAACGATATTATATTACCCATATATAAGAACAAGGGAGATATACAAAGTTGTAACCAGTGTTCTAAATGGCGCCCGCCTAGATCGCCTAGGCGGCGCCTAGGCGGTAGGCGGTCCCTCTCCGCACCGCTTTTCTGTAGGCGGTGGAGTAGGCGGCCAACGGAGGTTGGCGGCATAGGCAGAGGTGAGGCAGCGTAGGCGAGCGCCTAGGCGGAGAAATACTTTACAAAATATTTTGGCCAAAAAGGTTTTTAAAACATTATGGGCCTATGGTTCACTTTTACAAAACTAAAACCTTATAAATCTTCGTTCTACAGCTTAGTTATGCATGGAACACCGTTAAAATATGCATATTATGCAAAAAAAAACTGTGGTAAAATAGTAAAAAGTGTTCAAAATGTATCCACCGCCTAGGCGGCGCCTAGGCGCAATATGCATATTATGCAAAAAATTGTGGTAAAATAGTAAAAAGTGTTCAAAATGTATTGACCGCCTAGGCGGCGCCTAGGCACCGCCTAGGCGGCCTAGGCGGTAGGCGGACTCTCTCCGCCGCGCACCCGCCTACCGCCGTTTATAACCTTGGTTGTAACAACTATCGAAATTAAGCTTATGAGTCATACCGTGAAATTATATGAGAGAGTTATTGAGTAATGATAAAAAAACAAAGACTAGAATTTCAGAGAATCATTATGGTTTTACATCGAGATCTACTATGGAAGCCATTTACTTACTAAGAAAATTAAGTGAAAGATTTATAGAAAAAAATAAAATCTACATATGATTTTATTGACTTACAGAAACTTATGATCAAGTTCCTAACGAAATAACACGTTGGACTTTGAAGAAGAAGCATGTTTTTAGTAGTTATATTGAGATTATTAAGGATATGTAGGATAGAGGTATGATGATTGTGCAAACTATTTGAGGACTTTACCTATTACTATTGCCTTACATTAATGATTAGCATTGAGTACACTTATGTTTTGACGCTAGTTATGGATGAAATTACTAGGCATATCCCGGAGGAGGTTCCATGGAGTATGATGTTTACTGATAACATTGTGTTGGTTGATGAGAGTAGAGAAGGGTTACTTGCTAAAATAGAAGTGTGAAGGGAGACCTTAGAATCTAAGAGATTTAGGATTAGTAGAATTGAAAACAGAGAATATGAAATGTAATTTTAAATTGAAGTCCAGGAGAAATGAGGGAGGAGTCCATATAGATGGACAAGAGATACATAAGAGTGAAAGTTTTCGGTATTCAAAGTCAGTTATTCATCAAGATGGAGAGATTGAGAAAGATGTGATGCATAAATTAAAATATGATGGTTGAAACATAGAAGTGCTTTCGGAGTACTATGTAATTGCAAGATACCTATGAAGTTGAAAGCATTTCTTTTTACAAAACTGGAAGTCTAGCTATGCTTTATGTATCAAAGGATTGGATAATTAAGAAACATGTCCAGAAAGTTAGTTTAGCTGATATGAAAATGCTAAGGTGGATGTGTGGTAATACATTAAATGATAGGATTAGCAATGAGTGTATCCATAGCAAGACTAGGAAAAATTGACTTAAATGATTTGGACATGTGCAATACAGACCCATAGATGCCCCCTTAAGGAGGAGCAATAATATATTATTTTATGGAGCCGTTAGAACCTGGTTTGAAGTGTTAGAAAAATTAAAAAAGAGAGAAATTTTGTTAGCGTTACAGATGACATGACCCTTAACAGAGCCAAATGGGAGAAGATGAATCAAACAACTGACCCCATAAATTTGGGATAAAGCCGAATTGAAGAAGAGACTCAAATAACCAACACCATAAATTTGGGATAAAGGCTTTGTTGTTGTTGTAACGAAGTCTCCATATTTGACCAATAGCAACACTCAAAGTCTCAAACCTCTATTTACCTTAATATAATATTTTAGTCAGTACACTGTTCTTTCTTGAAATTTTACAATTAGAGGCTGCTTGATACAAACTATCTGCCTTTAACGTCATTAGACTTTTCAAGGTCATATCTAGCAATGATCAAGAAAGTTTGGAATCTTGTAAATATTACTTGTAATCTGTATTCTGTCCAAGGATAGTAGGGACACACTATAAGGATTTGATATCACCCTACTGAATAATTTGTGCATACTCTGAGCGTGCTGTGTAACTATGTTCATGTTATTTGTAGGTGCATTTTAAATTGTTTGCCATTTGGTAGATATGGTTATGCCAATGCATTTCAAGCAAAATGACTGTTAGTCTGCTTAATGATGAACTCACATTCCAGCAGATAATGAGTCCAGCAACTGTAGAATATTTGATAATTCCTATCGTTTTTGAGCATGTGAAAGATTGTTATCTTTTTGGTCTACTGAATGTCTCCTGTCATCACATTTACTTCAATATGATTAAGCTTTTGTACTTATAGCTCAACAAGAAGCATAAGTTTCTTTATATAACCGTTGTTCCTGTTCTTAAATAGGTATGCAACTGCAAGTGCTCGTTCTGACGGTCTTCTTTTGCTTTGTGGAGGAAGGGATCAGAGCAGTGTGGTGAGTAAATTTTGCTCTGAAGAATGATAATCTTAGTTTTCCACAAAATAATGATCATCTTGGATAGATTTCATTCACCTCTTATTCAGAAGCAAATTAATATTACCTTAATAATGATTTACATTTTTCAGTACATATTCTGTATGACGTCGTATATTTAGATTGACCATGTAGGTCAAATATGCTTAATATCAGTTTCAAATGTAATGATAGGATTCATACTTGTTATTGGTTCAGCTTTGTAGTTGTGTATAGATTGTTTATAGTTACAGTTGCTATGTTGTGTTGGCTTCTATCGTTCTTTCAGTTTACTTCCATCAGATACATATTACATTGGTCCTCCAACTCTTGGCCTTTTGAGTTTTAGATGGTATCAAATCTCAGATCCGAAAGTTCAAAATTTGCTGTCGTATCTATCTAATGGTGTATGATTTTGATATCTGCATCCTGTGAATATTTTTAGTCCTTGAGAAATGTAAAAGCCAGGGAGATGCTAGATTCTGATGACATTGTTACCAAATGGTATAGTAGAAAAATCTTGATGCAATCATGTAAGTATTAATTTTGTCTATATAAAGGATTTATGATTTACCACCTTCACTTTGTTGTGAGATCCCACGACTCGACTTTCATCACAAAGTTCTTTAGTTTTTTCTGGATACAAATGTAATTGAACCTGCCGGCCCCATTCTAATGGGAAAAGGCTTGGATGATGATGTTATGTAACTGAACCTGGAAACAACTCTTTTTCTTTTTTCTTTTTCTGTCTGGATACTCAGACTCTCCATCCGTTGATTGTCCTTGTCAGGGAGCATTCAGGTGTGAGCTGATAGCCTGATACTTTGTTATAAATCAACTTTCTGTTTTCATATTGCAGTTCAACCCTTTTTTTGCAGTTTGGATATATTAGATTGTTATCATGGTGGTAGTTATAGGTTCAGTATGCTGATAACTTCTTGATGTAATTGCCTTGTGCATTTGATATTTAGAAATTTGTCATCATTAAGGTTTGAGAGGTTAAATTTGAAAATATTGATGTTGAATTCTTTTGAGCATGAATTAGGAGAACTAGGCACTCCTGGGTTTGTGTTTCTGGTTAGATCTTTTATTATTTTTTTCGACATTTATATCGTCAAACTAAATTAAAATGTCAAACCTTAATGATGACAACTTTCCAAATAGCAAATGCATAAGGTAAACACCCTTCGAATCTATGCTCTTGCTTTTGGCAAATTGAGAACAGCAAATTGTCAATCAATAACACACAGGACATATTTTCTGCCTTTTGTTGGCATATGCCTACTTTTCTACTTTGATTATTGTTCTTTATACATGTCTCAAAAGCAGGTGTTTGTGCAGATCTGATCTAGAATTGTATTTAATTTCTCTTTCCAGCTTCATATTAAACCTCTTTTACTGTCTCGGTTTAATTTGTTGGAAGCAGTCTTGAATCCTCTCCTTTATTACTTATCAAACCTGTGGTAAATCGGCTCTGAAAATATTCTGTCAACAGCCTGTCTTGATAGAAAATGTCTAATATTTGAGACCCATTGTTTCAGGCTTCAGTCCTGCCATGGCTTTTAGAATGTTTCCATACCATAGTTTGGCCTCTATATTTCCCATTAAAATTACTGTGTGGAAATGTAAATAACATTCATCTTCACTCTAGAAATAGACTCTTGCACATTGGTTGAATGTACACCAATGTTTAATTTAGTTTGCTAGTGATATTACTGATGTAGATTTTCTGTCTGCATCTTCTACGGATCTAACGCATTTATTGGTTTCTTATGCGCAAGGAGAACTGTGTGGTGTGAGTTGGCTATGAAGCAGGTTTTAAGATTTAGTCTGCACTAATATAGAGTGCAATATCCATTTCTAAATTGAGACCCCAAAGAGTGTAAGTAGTGGAAAGAATCTCATAGTTGATCGTTGACAAGATATTCCCACACTTTTACATATTTGAAGTTTCGAATACCTGCATGCACAATACTCAAATATGTTTGTACGTCACTCAATCTATTGCATTATATTGTTTTCTATATTCAACCTTTATTTTTATATTTTGGAATAAATTAGATGCAAATATTTTCTCTCTTCTTTAATGTAGCCTCTAGCAAGCGCATATGGTCTGGCAAAACATAGGGATGGGCGTTGGGAGTGGGCTATTGCCCCTGGTGTCTCTCCTTCTCCTAGATACCAACATGCTGCTGTGAGACCTATGCTTTCATTTCTTCTCTCTTTTTCACATTTAGTGTCTGGGAGTCAAATTAATAATTGTGTGCTTGTTATATGTCGTAGGTTTTTGTCAATGCACGTCTTCATGTATCTGGAGGGGCTTTGGGTGGTGGGCGCATGGTAGAAGATTCATCAAGTATTGCAGGTGGGAATTTAAGTTTTCATGTTTTGGGCGTGTTGCAGTAAATGGATAAATAATTTGTATAAATTTTTCTGATTGCCTTACTGAGAAATCCATATACCACTGCTTGCTTAAGAAAATTTGATCATAGGCTCATCCATGGATCCTTCTTGAGAACATCTATCTTGTTTGTTTATCGTAGGTGTCCTGTGACACTGGCATGTGATCTGTGCAATATGCAATTAAATTTCCCTCCCCCCCGGGAGTTATATTATAAAGAAATGCGATAAAGTGAGATCGTAATTTCTGTGAACATCATTAGCCACAGCAGTCCTACTCTAAATAAAAAAACATGAGGTTATTTATTGGTTTCTTGGTGTATGTGTATGTTGCACGGAGGGTGGGGGATTTATATATAAAAATGTTGCCAAAACTTAAGTACTTCAAATTTCTGCTGATTATATTAGTTTTCACTATTTACTAAATAGCTGCTCCTTTATACCCATGGTAAGTTTGGATACAGCCAGCGAAGATAGGATGTATGGGATCAGTGTATGATCTAGACTGATTGGTTACTGCTAGCATTTGTTCTAGGCAACATAAACTATCTTTTGCAGTCAGTTCGTTATTTGGTCTTCACAAGTTAAATAACTATTGTGAATGAAGACACGATTGCTGGATTGCAGTTAAGAGTTAGAAATAACACATTTGCTTTACCATGTAAGCTAGTCGAACACGTCCATGATATCATCAGATTAAGTGAGGATCAGAGACCTGGGCTATTGTTCACCCTATGCTGCTATCATGGGTTCTGGCAGTCTAATGATAATAATCATGAAATATGTATCTAGTTCATCCGTTGCTAATCGAACTCGTATTGAGCCTGTAAATAAGGATTGTTTTTTAATGTTACAGTGAACATGGCCTTTAACTGAGCTGAATGGAAAAAAGGATTTAAATAGCCGACCTCAGAATAAAGGCTTTGTTGTTCTTGTAGTTTGTCAGTCGCCGATTTATGCTTAAATAACTAATTTTAAGCAAATGTTTTGCTAAGGGTAGATTGTCATTCTCCTTTTCGATGCAGTCTGGTTATTGTGTTTCCTCCACTTGATCATAGAAGTGTGTGCCTTTGTTTGTAGTGTTGGATACTGCTGCTGGAGTTTGGTGTGATACAAAGTCTGTGGTCACTAGTCCCAGGACAGGTAGATACAGTGCTGATGCAGCTGGTGGAGATGCTTCTGTTGAACTAACACGACGGTGTAGGCATGCAGCAGCTGCGGTTGGGGATCTTATTTTCATTTATGGAGGGTTACGAGGCGGTAAGAATGAGCCAGCCATTGGCTCTATTTCTAGGACATGAAGTCGATTCAATGTCTTTCATTTCACCTGTGTGCATATTAGAGGCATTTCCTGTATGCATATTATTTTTTCATGGTAGAATATTAGTAGAGGATAGCTAATAAAAGAGTTTGTGCCTACAATTTTTGTGATTTACTAGTATATTTAAGTTTGTGACCCTCTGATCTTTATCCTGTTGATTATGTTGCTTTCTAGCACAGCCTTTTCTATATGACTGCTTTCATCAGATTTATTACATCAGTTCATTTTCTTTAATAATATTAAAAACCGATGTGTTCTCACCCCGAGACATCTAGATACCATGTCTGCTTCCCAAATTTCTGAAGTAGGTACATAAACATTCAAGTTTACTTACTAAAAGACCTCTTGTGAGCGTTAGGTAAAAATATGAACATATCTTTTGCTAATTCTTATATTTAGAACATTGAATGAACAAAAGCATTAACTATTTAATTTAATTTTGTGAGCCAACACAATTATTTATCAGAACCAAAGCAGTGGTCTACAGTACATGCCCTATTAAGGTGGTTTAAAACTGGTTAGAACACTTATTTTGCATCACATTCACATTTATAATTTTGATTACACTCAACTTTCCGTCATTAACTCTAGCACAGAAAATAGTAAGTATGAGTTTTGAACAAGAGAGACCTTTAACTATGCATGTTCATAGTTGTTAAGAGAATAAGAGCACATAAATTGTTTGCATCACATCTCATCTCATCAGTAAGTTTGACTACAATTCAAGTTGCAGTTGTTAACTCTAGAATTAAGATTTACGTTGGATTATTGCAGTGATATTTAACTATTTTTTCATTCTTCTAGATGTTTGTTTATGATGTCATATGTTCCTATTTTGTCTGCTTTTCGCTTCACTGTGCTGATGTCGTCTTCTGAGCCATTTTAGTGTTCCCATTTGTCTGCATTTCCGATATCTTCATATGAATACCCATAGTCGTTATCATGTGGCCATCTAAATAATCACTGCTTGCAAGGGTAATCCATTTGGAAGAAGAAAATGGAGTCCCATGGAATCTTCTAATGTTTGTACATGATAAGCATACCTTTGAAAGGTCATATAGAGTGCAAAACCTGTTTACTAACGATACATGTGTTGCTTTCATGTGGAGCTCTCTTTTGAGAGGTACATGTAAACATGACTTCCTTTTAGGCTTATTTGCACTTAAATACCATGAACTTTGCTCTATGTTTACTTTAATACCATTAGTTTTTTGTTCACATTCCTTGAAACTTTTTTTCCTTTTATCAGTTTAAATACCATGAACTCCATGAAATTGTCATGGAAAAAGTGATGGTTATAACCTTGTCATATTTCTTCCTCCACCTCCCACCCACCCATCCACGAGCTATGTCGCACGGACACTGATCCGACACAACACACTTTAGACACGGTGACATTATTTTGACACTATCGATGGTTTCAGATCTAAGTTTTGTAGGCACAGATTTGGATACAGACAAGAGACATTTGAACAATGGTACTTAAAAAAAATTCAGGATACAGGTATGACTAGGATACAGAGTTATACATACACATGAAAGTATATCTGCCTATATGGGCCAATATTAATGGACCGAAATTAATTAAATGCTATCAATTTTAGCATAAACCAAATAAGACCCACTCCTTGCCACAACACTCCTTCTATCCCCATTCTCACCCGTGGTTACCTGAATTAATCGTTTAGGTAGCATTCCGCAAGCCGGAAACACCCTTTATGGGAACACGTCCAAGATCCTGGAAATGACCAAATTCTTCTAGCTAATTGGTTGATTCTTGCATGTTCTTGACGAAGTCTCATGATTTGGGACTTCTCCCATGTTTGCGTTTTCATGATTGCTTTTGCCACTATCTAAGGTAGTGATAATGCTTGTGGTGCTATGATAGGAAAAATGGCGGTGGGGTGCGGGGTGTGTGGTGGGTTTGAGGGTGGTGTGGGGGTAGTGTTGTTAGCGATGGTGGGGCAGGAAGGTGCCTTTAGGAGGAGGGAGATGAAGTTGGTAGATCATGATGAACAATAGTGATCCATTTGGATGCCCAAGCGCATTTCCGTCGTTATGTTATAGTCTGCTTATAGTCTGCTTATTGTATTGCAGATGTGATCATAGTTGTAACCTGGATTCTCATGCTTTCAGAGTTTGCGACTGATGACTACCACTTTTTTTGCTTTACTTTGATTTTAATTAATTTATGATTAATGTCACAGGTGTACTGCTTGATGACCTCCTTGTTGCAGAGGATTTGGCTGCTGCTGAAACAACAAGTGCAGCATCTCATGCAGCAGCAGCTGCTGCCTCTAACGTGCAACCAGGAAGGTCACCCGGAAGGTACCCATTTTCTGATGAAAGAACAAGGCAAGGTATTCCTGAAGCTGCCCCTGATGGTGCCGTTGTTCTTGGGACTCCGGTTGCTGCTCCTGTTAATGGTGATATGTATACTGATATAAGTAGTGAAAATGCGATGCTTCAGGGACCAAGGTAGTGTTATGGAGGATATACTTGTTATCACAAGTTCATTATTTTTAACATTTATTTGTCTTTTTTCTTGGATGTTGAATCGCATAAACTTAGGATATATTTTGATGTAGGAGACTCAGCAAAGGTGTAGACTACCTGGTTGAAGCTTCAGCAGCAGAGGCTGAGGCAATAAGTGCCACTTTAGCTGCTGCAAAGGCCCGTCAAGTTAATGGTGAGGCTGAACAAGTGCCTGATCGAGATCGGGGTGCTGAGGCTACTCCCAGTGGGCCCCTGATTAAAGTTCCAGAGCCTTCTCTATCAAATAGTACCACGCCCCATGGGGTTCGTCTACATCACAGAGCGGTCAGTATATAGGTTCAACTTGGACATGTTTTTCTCTCTTCTAGACCCTACTAACTATTTTGAATGGAAGAGGAGCCAAAATTGTTATTTTGACTTTGTTAGTCGGTTCTCTATTGGTAAATTTATTCCATACTTTGACCAATTCATACAAACTTTAAACCTGATACTTTTGCTTTGCAAATATTCAAAACTGAAAATTTCCTCTACTATATCCAGGTGGTTGTAGCTGCTGAGACAGGCGGTGCTTTGGGTGGTATGGTACGACAGCTTTCCATCGATCAGTTTGAAAACGAAGGCAGGAGAGTGAGTTATGGTACTCCTGAGAATGCAACAGCAGCAAGGAAACTATTAGATCGTCAAATGTCTATCAATAGTGTGCCTAAAAAGGTTCGTCATATATTGTTAGCTAGGGAGCTACAAACTGACTCCTCTATGTTGGTTTTCCTTCAGCTACAAACTGACACATTTAGCTTAATGTGTCATAGAGATGAATGCAATTCCTTTTCACAAATTATATCATCTTAGCTCTTCGTTTAAACTGTTTATACTTTATAGTCTAGGGAACTTGAAGGGTTCCCCTTGGTTGCATGAGCTTAAACTGCATAGGCAAAGCTAGGTCTACATCCGCCAATTTTCCGTCTAGTTTTATGGCATTGGCCCTCTCATGCACATAGCTACCTTGGCTAGGAGGTCAGTGAATACTCCTATTACACTCGTAGTTTGGCACCAACATAGAGGGCTGATGCCAGACCGACAGACGATCATTGCAACTTTATCAATTCTTCTTTTGGATATTTTTCATGCTCCACAGCTTCTCCTGTTCTGATGGGAGAAGGCTTGTATGGCGAACGTCGACGATGATAATATTCGTTGTGTGGACTCTGGCATGCTATTATGATATCCTTTATATACAACTGAAATAAATGCTAGCATGAAATTTGATAATGTCTTTTTTATTTTTCTCATTTTTAATGAAACTCTAAAAGCATAATATTTGGCAACATTGCTGCTATAAGTTTATGCCTTTTTTGAATTTGGTTTTGTTATTTCAAGCTTGTTCATTGCAATTCAGGTCATTGCTCATCTTCTGAAGCCCCGAGGTTGGAAGCCTCCTGTGCGCAGGCAGTTTTTCTTAGACTGCAATGAAATTGCAGATCTTTGTGACAGTGCAGAAAGGATATTTTCGAGTGAGCCTAGTGTTCTGCAAATAAAAGCCCCTGTTAAGATATTTGGTGATCTACATGGTCAGTTTGGCGATCTCATGCGTCTTTTTGATGAGTACGGTGCCCCGTCAACGGCAGGGGATATAGCGTAAGTCTTGCCAGATAACTCGGTAGAACCTTTTAATTTAGTTTGTTTATGCTTCCTTACTATGATGCATTTGCTAGTTGTGCTGTTTTGCTATGCATTGTCTCAAAATTCTAGTTTAGGCAGTTTTGTCCAGTTTGATTTGTGACATTTTATTATTATATGGATTTTTTCAATTGACTTCGTCTTTCCCTTTTTATTTATGTAACAGTATTAATAATATTGACAACTGTAGCATAGCAGTATTTATAGTCTAGCATTACTTACTGTAAAGCAGTTTTAGTGCCCAGTTTCATGATTCAACGAATGCCCTACATTGTTGCAATTTTCCCGACTTTTTTGTGGAAGTAACTTATGGTTTTGCAATATTTAAGTTTCAGTGGTTAGAAAGATTTTAAAAGGCCAAAGTTGTTACTTATCAGTTCCTGAGACTTCTTTTAGAAGACAAAGGAAGTTGCCTGCTTTGCTGATTTTGCCATGGAATTTACAAATAAATATCTTTATTTTTGCAATTTTGGCCTCTGATTTTTGTAGAGATTTCTGATTTTACAATATTTAGTTATGGTTTATGGATGAGTTTAAAAGAATTGAGAAGTGCACAAATTAAGTTATTGGATTATGAGAAAGTTGTTCGTTTTATGAACTTCCGAAAGCTTGTGTTAGGAGATGAGATGATTAATCTTGTACATTTGAACATGAGTTGGGAAAGCTGTATAAATTTGTTGGATTAATTCTAATGCTGGGAAAACAAATCACTTTATGGAGACAGATGGCCATGGTAAGGTATGATAGGTTTTATTATGAGTTGTACGAATGTCATGTATGAGAAATGAAATATCAAGTATTGAAAATGATATGATGTTTTGCCGTCATCTGATCATTTACAATTTTGTATTATGTTATATGAGGATGTTTAGCATTTAATTTTATTTGAAAGTGTACAAATAGTAGTATTTTTTTACTCATTGCAATGGTAGACAAGCTATCACATGAAAGGTCGTAGTGTTATGCTGGGAGACGTTTGTAATGTCATAATAATAGAAGTATGTAGTGGTAAAACTGAGAAAATTTTAATCACGTTATCGGCCAAAAGTATAAAGTGGTTGGAGAGAAAATTAGGATCTATAAGAGTTCAAGAATGAAATGGTAGATCTTTTAACTAAGGGATACAGGTGAGGACAATGGTAAAGGGAGGGAAGAAGCAAATGTTATATATAATTTATTTCCAATGTTTTAAGAAAGTCGCAAAAGGAGATCCTTGAAGAGATGAGGGTGAAGTTTGTATTGATGAACATGGAATACCTAAGGGTTAATTTTGATGCTTGGGATCAGTTATTCATGGTGAGGACACCATTTGGGAAAGTACAAAAATACTACAGGATGGGTAAGAACTTTTTTTTGCTTTTCTTTGTAGCCCTTTAGAACCATGGCTATTTAGTTGAAGGGAGAATTATACAAGACGGAGTTGCTCGGAACAAGGTTTGGGGGCAGAAGAAGAGGCCATTCTCCGCTAAAAAATGAACTGGTAGATCTTTTAACTAAGGGATACAGGTGAGGACCATGGTAAAGGAGGGAAGATGCAAATGTTATATATAATTTATTTCCAATGTTTTAAGAAAGTCGCAAAAAGAGATCCTTGAAGAGATGAGGGTGAAGTTTGTATTGATGAACATGGAATACCTAAGGGTTAATTTTGATGCTTGGGATCAGTTATTCATGGTGAGGGCACCTTTGGGAGAGTACAAAAATACTACAAGATGGGTAAGAACTTTTTTTGCTTTTCTTTGTAGCCCTTTAGAACCATGGCTATTTAGTTGAAGGGAGAATTATACAAGACGGAGTTGCTCGGAACAAGGTTTGGGGGCAGGAGAAGAGGCCATTCTGCGCTAAAAAATGAGTGCTACATACACAAAAAGCGTGAAAGAGCGCCGCACGGAATTGCCCTCAAGGAAGAGAGATTAGAGACATCTAACTATTCGTTTTGTCTAGCATGGGGAAGCTTGCTGGGAATCACCGTAAATGGGGATGGAGTTGATTCTTGCTTCACTTGTCGGGTTGACTCCTCCCGGAATTGACATGCATTCTACATGGGTTGGAATGTTGGCAATCGAGAAACATTTTATGATCTGATTCTACTGCAATTGGAATATATGGTTTGAACATGTGAAATGGAGATTTATGGGTGCTTTGGTTAGCAGGGATGACATTTGAAGGTACTAGTGAGTTAAGGCTTGCATTGAGGCGGTGAAAGAACATAAGACGGTCTCTAATTGAGGTGATGGCCCTAAATAGAGCTGAATGGAGGAATGATTCACATCAGACTTTTAATAACTGAGACGGAGTCTTTCTTGTTTTTGTTATACGTTACAATTTTATTTCCTCTAATCCAAATTTGAAATACATGCTCTTTGAAATTGGCAGTATTGAATCTATGTCCAAATTATATGATTTACATTCTATAGCATCAGAGTATGACACTGGAAATCTGATCACATAACTTTGTTGCCTTCAAGTGCTTGTTGTGACACTACATTTTTTTTTCCTTTAGTGAGCAGCTTTTCTTTGTTAGATTTGTTAGACTCCATTGAGTTGAGCTCTTCCTCGACATCCTTCATATGCTGATTTGCTTTTGATTTTCAGTTATATTGATTATCTCTTCTTAGGAGATTATGTTGATCGTGGTCAGCATAGTCTGGAAACCATTTCGCTTCTCCTTGCACTGAAGGTATTACTTTGGATTGCAATATAAAATTTTCTAATTAGCATATACTGCTGTCTCCAGTCAGCTGTAAGAGAATAATTTTGTACATTTTTTGTCATTGCAGGTTGAATACCCTTGTAACGTACATTTAATACGCGGAAATCATGAAGCAGCAGATATTAATGCCCTATTTGGTTTCCGCATTGAATGCATTGAACGCATGGTAGTTAAAAGATGGATCTTCTGTGTTCTGTTTCTTAGCCAATTTGTTGCACCTTGTCATTTTTCTATACTTGGAAATAACAGGGAGAACGAGATGGAATCTGGGCTTGGCATCGAATTAATCGATTATTTAATTGGCTTCCTCTGGCTGCATTAATTGAAAAGAAAATCATTTGCATGCATGGTGGCATTGGTCGGTCTATAAATCATATAGAACAGATTGAGAACCTACAACGCCCAATTACCATGGAAGCTGGTTCTGTTGTTCTTATGGATCTACTATGGTGAATACTCAATCACTCATAATGCTTTTGTGTTAATTCTTATCTTATTTATTGGGATCAGACTTCTGTTTTTCTTATTTGCACAGGTCTGATCCAACGGAGAATGATAGTGTTGAAGGGTTAAGACCAAATGCTAGAGGACCTGGCCTGGTTACTTTTGGGGTTAGTGTATTGTTGTTTCTTCACATATAATGTTTGTATCTTCTTTTACCTGTCTTCATATAACATTCTTCTCTTGATATTCCCTATTTTGAAGGATGTAATAGTTGGGTGGGGCCTGAAGAGTGCCAGTAGGCTGCTTGCGGCTTAGCTAATTCCAAAAGGAGATTTAGGGATGAATAATAGAGTGAATTAGGTATATATTGACAGAAATTGGTATATATTTTGTCAGTTCTGGACCGTATCTGAATAGGTAAATGGAACCCATCTTGTATAGGAGAGATTTTCACTTTGTTATGCTTAACAATGAAAGCTTTGGCAAGGATGCAACATGGGGGGTGGAGGTGGGTGCATATATGTCCTGTACAAAAACTATTGCAGAGCAAGATGTTGAACTAAGTTATGCTGATACAGGGTTTAAGTAGGATTAAATTAGGATGTGACCGGTTCAAGCAATACATAATTGTTTATTTATAAACAAAGTTATACAACCCCGCAAAATAGTCAGATTAAGATGGAGAATGTAATGACAGAAGTTTCTGTAAGATGATTTCAGTTCTGCAAATATCTGAATGGAAATCCAGCTCGGAGAGGATAGATGTCTACTTTGTAAGCTTGACTGATAGGATAAATGATTACAAATGTTGCAATAGAAAGGATTACAGATATATGTGATTGTCATAAATGTTTGCAGAGGAAGATGTAATGAATTTTTTTTTTTTTTTTTTGATTTTTCTGGCCAAGTGTGAGGCAGGGTGTAAAATATTGCATAATGTGGATATTACTGTCAGTGATTGTTATGGTAGCTAAATTGTACTAAGTTGACACAGTAGCCACCTTGGTGTGGCAAAGATGCATTTTATTAGAAAGGTATCGTTTTTACTCTAAGCTAGAAAAACTCCTTTAATAGAACCGATGAATTGCTTACTAGTTATGGTACTCTGATATGCAGAACCTCGATTAATAACTAATCTAAGGGAGGGTTTCTAAGTTGGTGAGATTAAGGTCTTGTTTCTTGAAGATTATTGCTTTCTTTCTTCTCTTTCAGTCAGATTTAGCGAGTGATCCATTTTTCATTTTGCAATGTTAGTGTCAGAGGAAAGATTTCTGGAAAGAAGCCAAGGACTCAACAGTGTTGGGAAGTGGATAACTGCAGTTATGCATGCTATGCTACTATCAGTATGATAAGTAGAGCATGCAATAAGAGAGATGAAAGAAGCAAATAAGAGAAGGGATTACTGCCTTTATTATTATTTACTTGATTATATTTCAAAAAAATATAAACAACGCAGTAATTGATTGACCACCTGGAAAGTCCTGTTCCAGAGATCCCATGGAGTTCCAAGGGGAAAGCTATCAGGAGATTGCACGCATTGGACAAGCCAAAGAATAAGATACATGATCCACATTATAAATTGGGGAGATGAATTAAGATACATGATCTAGCACAACATAATGCTGAAATGGGAATGTTTTCCGAAAGTTAGGATAAGGCAAAGCCAAAACATAAAACTGTAAATTATAAGTTCCTGTATTCTGTTGTGTGTACATAGCTTAATAACCATTCAAAAGCCTTCATATTTCAACAGAGAAAAAACTTTTAGTATAAATTAAAATAAATCATAACCAATCATCTATATGTGCATTGAGCAACGAGTTGTCCGTCTTCCGACATATATCCAACTCGGCTGCACATATCCATTGAAGTGTCTTTGCTACATAGGACCATATCATATCTACGTGGTACGAGTTTGTAAGAAGTCCATATCTCTTGTCTCTTCCTGACATGAGCAGGAAAAAATGTGATTATGTTTGTTTTTTTGATGTCGTTTATATGCTATAGAAGTTTAGCATGTTGTTTTATTGACCTTCTATTATCTAGACTCATCACTCATTTATTGGGTCCATCCAACCTTGGGCCCTGTAGAATAGAATAATTGGATGGTATTATTGAAAGAGAGATTACGTATAAATAGGAGAGGACTAGCCTCCTCCTTATTCTCTACCCGATGTGGGACTAAATAAGTAATACTCAACCCCCTCTCAAGCAGGAGCGTAGATGTCAATCATGTCCAACTTATTACAAAGAAACTTAACTCGATGGCCTAAAATAGACTTCGTAAAGATATCGACTATCTGTCCAGTCCTCACATGGTGAAATGTTATCATCCCTTTTTGATACTCATCACGGACGAGTGGATGTCGATCTCAATGTGTTTCATCATTTCATAGAATACATGATTGGTAGCAATATGGATAGCACTAAGATGTAGATGCTCCTGCCAATGACAGGCTATCCGTACATATGATGACAAATATCTATGCAGAATTTGTTGAATTCCAAATTCAGTGTCGTGGTGAAGCTTCTACATCTGAATCCACAGCCAGATATTCAGCGACATGTGTGGTAAGGTCGAAGCAGTAGATGATTGACTCTGGTGTGTCTGATCATATTATAGGCGGTATAGGTATGTTGCGTGATTATGTATCGATGGGTCATGAGACCGATATTATTGTTGTCAATGATAGTCCACTGAAAGTTCATAAGAAATGAAGTACCCGTCTTTCTTCTGTTCTGTCACTCACTTTAGTATTACATACACTTGGAAACCCATTCAATTTACTATCAGTTAGTCGGATTACTCGTGACTTGCAATGCTCGATAACATTTTTTCATGATAGTTGTATTTTTTTCATGACCTGAGGATTGAGAAAACTATCGGTAGGGGTTATGTAGCTTGAGGCTTGTACATGTTTGACATAAATTCTTCCGTTGCCTGTTCTTGCGTGTCTCTCGATACGTTTGAGTTGCACTGTCGGTTAGATCTTCCATCTATCCAAGCTCTCCAGTTGTGTCAATCTTTAAACTTCAAATTCCTTTCATTGTGAGTAATGTAGTTTGGCAAAACATCACTAGATATCCTATCCGGTGAGTCTAAAGCTGACTCAGCTCCTTTTGAGTTGGTGCATACTGATGTATGGGGGTCTTGTCCTATTGAATCTGTGATGGGTTTTAAGTATTTTGTCTCCTTTGTTGATGACTACTCCCGAGTCACTTCTGTCTACTTGATGAAAAATTGTTCCGAACTCTTTGATATTTGGTGCAATTTTTATGCTAAAATCAAATCCAATTTGGGGTTCCTATTAAGTGTCTTCAGAACGATAATGGTCGTATGTATCTCGAGAGTTCAATTTTCATCTGGCTAAACATGGAACCATCTACCAAATTTTATTTCCTTACCACAACAAAGAATGCAAGACTTGTCACATTTTGGAAACTACACGTGCTCTTATGTTTCATGCATGTATCATTTAAAATTTTGGTCCATGCAGTTCTTACAACTTGCTATCTGGCAATACTCTCTTTTCTCGGTTATATTCCAATCGTGTGCCGTTTCCTCTACCTCTCAAAATATTTGACTGTTATGTTTGGGACACTCGACCTACTCATTCTAAGTTGGATCCAAACTTTCCAAAGGCAATCAAATGTATTTTTCTTGGGTATCCGAAAGATTAGAAAATGTATCGTTGTTTTTTTCCAACTTTGAAGAGGTACTTTATGTCTCGTGATTTACCTTTGTTAAATTGAGTTCCCCCTTCCTGCAACTACTGATTCTGTTCCAAAAGTTTATCCAGATGAGAACTTCCTCTTGTATCCACTTCAAACCCAGCAGCCTCTCGTAAGGGTGTCCTCCCTTACCGAGACAGTCTTGCCGTCCAGTGGTCCCCAAATATTAATCCAGTTAGAACGACAACGCCAATCTCGCTGTCCCATGGTTTGCTAACACCACCTCCGTTAGTATATGCATCACCAATAGTATCCATAGCTGTAGAGCCGATGTCGTCATCAGGGTCCTCCTCCAGCTCCACTGCTTCACCACCACCTGATATACTGACTCGCCCATGTCGTGTATGTTGCGACCATCCTTTATATGTTGAGAACTACAAAGGACTCGCGAGACACACTCAGTCTTGTTGGCTACTATTAATGTGATTAAGATTCCCAATTCTGCAGAGGGACTCAAATATCCTGGTTGACCTGCCGCAATGGAAGAGGAAATGCGAGTGCTTCGGGAGAATCATACGTGGGACTTGATTGATTTGTCAACCGGTAAGAAGGCGGTATGATACAAATGAATATTTACAATCAAGGTGAAACCGGATGACTCTCTTGATCGTCTAAAACTCGTCTTGTGACAAAAGGATATTCTCATATGTATGGTGAGGATTATTTTGAAACATTCTCCCCAATTGTTAGGATGACTTTTGTGCGAGTACTTCTAGCCTTAGCTGTCCACTATGACTGGCCACTACTTCAGTTGATGTGAACGCCTTTCTTCATGGGGACCTTGAGGAGGAAGTGTATGTGGTGCAACCTCCTGGGTTCATTGCAAGGGAGGGTGAAGTATGCTATCTGCGAAAGGCTTTCTACGGTCTCAAACAATCATCCCGTGCTTGGTTTGGTCGATTTACACAGGTCGTTACTCAGTTTGGCATGTGTCAATCAAAGAAGGAACATTCGGTATTCTACCGACAGATATCAGGCGGACGGATACTACTTGGTGTCTATGTTGATGATATTGTGATAACGGAAGACGACAGTCAAGTAATTGTAGGATTGAAAAAGTTTCTGGGTGAACAGTTCCAGACTAAAGATATGGGATCATTGAAGTACTTTTTAGGAATCAAAGTCACAAGGGGAAAGCAAGATATTGTTATGTCTTAGCAGAAATGTGCTCGTGAGTAGTTTTATGACTTCTCCACTAATTTCGCATTAGCAGGTAGTTCTCAGAATCCTGCGCTAGCTAGCTCTGATGCCATGTAGAATAGAATAGTTGGATGATATTATCGAAAGAGAGATTACATATATATATATATATATATATATATATATATATATATATATATATATATATATATAGGAGATGAATAGCCGCCTCCTTATTCTCTACCCGATGTGGGACTAAATCCCTATTACTCAGCGGGCCTCATATTTTAAGCATGCAAAATGTGTTGTTTATGAGATGAAATCCTTTCCAGAGTTGATGATTGTTTCCCATGGCTTTGTTTTCATGCTTATTTCCTCTTTATATTAAATGTTCTTTTTTGCGTTATTTATTACCAAGTTTGCTAGAAGTTCATTTGTGAAAATTTGCTTCAAAACCAATGTGAAAAGTCATTGAACTCTATGGTCTCTAGAAGGTTCTAGAAACCCAGTAACTCCTGTCCTGTCAGCTTGCTATGTCGGACCTTCTATCTTATGATGTCTTGATACAAGGCTATCTTATGATGTCTTGATACAAGGAAATGTTGCCTATGCTTTTTAATTTTTCGGCTATTTAGATTTTTCCATCATGATCAATTTACAAAAAATTCTAGATAAAATATCTGAATAGTTTGAAACTCATTTTCTCTATGTTAAAAGTGACCAAAATGGATGGTATATTAGCTCAAAAAAGAGAGCAGATTTTATTTGCCCGTGTTAAAAGGTCTTTAAAAGTTGTTCAGTTGGGGGCAACTTGACGCATGGATCGGATGTGTCCAAATCAATCGGTTATTAATCTTCTTTAAGGTTTTGCACAGTATGATCATGATGAATGGTGATGTCTTCATTTTTGGTTTTGGCTGATCGGTTAGGTCATCTCACAATAAGGATATCAAGATACCATTTATGATTCCTCTCTATTATACCATTTATGATTCCTCTCTATTTAAGTTGTAGATAAGCTTTCTAAGTGATGTTGTTTTATGCAGCCTGATCGTGTCATGGAGTTCTGTAACAACAACGATCTGCAGTTGATAGTACGTGCACATGAGTGTGTGATGGACGGTTTTGAGCGTTTTGCTCAAGGCCACCTAATCACTCTTTTCTCCGCAACTAATTATTGTGGTAACCCTCACCCCCGTCTACCTTCCACTTTCATTTTTCTTGATTGATGCAGCATCTTTTTTGCCCACAACACTCCTTCGGTATTCAGCATTCTAACTTTTTATTTACTGTCTGTGCATAGGTACGGCAAATAATGCAGGGGCTATCTTAGTTTTGGGAAGAGACCTCGTGGTTGTTCCAAAGCTGATACATCCATTACCTCCCGCCATTAATTCGCCTGAAACATCACCAGAACGTCATATCGAGGATACATGGATGCAGGTTCTCCCCCACCTTTTCAATAAAATAACTTTGTTTGGAACATTTGGTTCTCGGATCGATGTTCAAAATAATTGCTCTAGGTTGTGGAGCTTGCTTCATTTTCTTCTTTTGGATTGTGCTATCAGGAACTCAATGCCAACAGGCCGCCTACACCAACCAGGGGCCGCCCTCAAGTAGCCAATGATCGAGGTTCTCTTGCCTGGATATAGGTCTCTTCCCTGGGACTTTATGGTAATCAATTCATGTCATACGGTTCGAGTCTCCTACCTGCTGTTTCTGGCTGTCTTCTCTTGTGAGAGCATGAACAATATACTCAAGGATGAGAGGGATACCGCCGTGACCTAAGTTTTAAAGGTCTGGAGAGTCATCAGAAGGTTCATTTTAGGCTGCAATTCTCTCCATCATATTGAAATCCGGACACCAGGTGGCGGAGCGAGTGTAAATGGAAAGCTAGATTAACATACGGTTTCTGTGGAAGGGGGTCCGGGTGTGTTATTTTTCAATATTAAATAGTCCAGTCAATGATTACCTGATTGGCTCCCTCAGAAGTTGGACTCTGTATATTCAGCTATTGGCCGATAGGTTTGCATGTGGCCCCTCTCCATGTCGCCCATTGATGGGCTATTGTATTAGTTATTCTTCTTTCTTTTTTCTTGTAGAGGCCATTTACGCTTTAGATGTCTTGTTCTTAGAGATGTACGAGGTCGGGTAAGCAATGATGTGTTTAACCTCCATTATGCGCTGTCATGTATCATAGACATTCCTACCTGCAGCACATTTTCTTTATAATGTTTTGTGGTGCTGTTATGTACAAATGTAAGTTTTGAGTGGAGAAAAAGATTTTAAGGTTTGAAAACGATTTGTTGAGGAGAAATTAGCTTCCAACTTGTTTGATGTTATATATTTATCAATGATTCATTTGTTGGTTGGCTTAAATTGGACAATCTGCATATTTTAGTACAACATTGTTTTTCAATATAATGATTGCAACATGGGAGATATGTAAACACAAGTTCAATATCCTCGACTAACTTGGACAATGTCGCTGTTTCATTGTGTACAAGATTCTGGTATATGGTACACTGGCTTTATTATCCACTTCAAATGGAGGGGGTGGTATTGTAGGACTGGACATTTTGTATGGTTTCTAGATTGCTTGAATAGCCTGAAGTGCCGCTCCAACCAACTCGCAATGCCTCCGGTTGGGAATGTACGGATAATATTCTAGTAAACAACTTTTTGAGCTAATCCACTTAATTTGAACTTTTTATTTATTTATCATATAACAATTTACTACATTATTCAGTAAAAAACAATTGAACGAAATCTACCACATGACTTGGATTATGCACACATTTTTACAGTTGGAAAACGTAGAAAATATCATGCACCTCAGCTAACGCCGGTGGTAACGTGATCTTGATAAGGAACTGGTAAACTCACTTAAGAATTTTATCATGACTAACAAATATCGGTCTCAACTTGTCTTTTGTCTTAGGAAAAATGCTAAGTTTACAACCAAAGTCCTATAACCATCTTACAACCCCCCGCTAACGTGGGCCCACTGGCCCCCTCTCGTGCCCCCAACCCCAATGGAAGGCCGCCACGTGGCGGTTGTAAGCTCTTACAACCACTTTGGTTGTAAGCGTAGCATTGCCCTTGTCCCATATCTCATAACTCTCCGCATAGGTGTTGCTTTAAAAAATACTTGGCATGCCATAAATTCTAACGTTTACCGATGAGTGTATGCATTACTCTTTTGTTGACTTTGCGCAACTCAAAGTCCTTATCGAATCAAGCGAATCCACTAGACGGTATGCTCCACTAATTCTAGAACAAGGATTTGTCGTTCACCAACTTCATCCTAGCATATAGATTACCTACATTTTCGCTCGTAAAGTGCTTCGTACAACGCCATCTGTATATTTGATTGGTAACTATTGTACGCGAATTACTCAACGACAAGTGGGTATCCAAACTTGACTTCAAGTCCATCGCATATGACGTAACATGTCTTCTAGAATTTGGTTCACTATTTTTGTTTGTCATTTGTTTGCAGGAACGAAACTTCAAATGTGTTTCCATCGCCGACTGAAGACTATCCCAGAAATATGGTAATAAACATCTATCCCGATCTGACACTATTGAAACTGACACCCCATGCAGTCGAAAAAATCTCGTCAAGATAAATTTGAGCCAACCGATCAACGCTCTAAGAAACTTTGATTACGACGAAATGAGCCGACTTGGTCAATCGGTCAACAATGACCCAAACCACACCATTCCCTATTGTGTCTTCGACGAGACGACTATGAAATCCATGGTAATATTGTTCTACTTCTATTCTGGAATGACGAGATTCTGCATCTCCTCGCCAGATTTTGGTGTTCCGTATTCACTAGCTAACAAGCCAAACTCTGCAATACGAAGAGTGTCACACCCTGCTTCCGGAATATGACGAGCCGACTACATAACTAACATTCTAGGCTACGCACCAAACAAATACACCTGTATCTGTATCACGTTTTTCGCCTACAAAGTTATAGGATAAAGTATGTGCAAACTAAAATCGTAACTAAACTGATAATAATCTACATCTATAAACATAAACCATCAATATTTATTTCTCACACAAGTCTGTTTTCTATCTCAAAATGTAATATATACAAAGAACTATACAAAATGAAACTACTTTTCTACCCTATATCTGTACTATTCTTTAGGCTCAACCACGCTACATACAGAAAGTGTCTCTTCCTCATCCATGCCTCCAAGTGAACAAAAACGAAGTCATCAAAGAATATGCTAGTCCTTGGTTCAAGAACGATGAAATAAATAAAGTAAAACCGTTATAGGATTAGAGATCATGATATGATATTCAGATAGGAAGATGATATAAATAAGCAAAAGGAAGTATTATAGTATTAACTTTGAATATGACTCTACTGTGATCCTAATTCTAGTGATTCAAAAGTGCATCCAAACCATCCATTGCCAAATAGTCACTAACACAATCACAATACAATTTTTACCTATATGATGATGCAATTTGAAGAACAATCTTTGGATCCCATACTTGATTACTTTCTGAGCAATAATCCTATTTATCCGAGATCAGGTTGTGGCAGGATGGCATGATGCTTAGTGATTCGACCCTTTCTCCGCAAGGAATATAAAAAATATCACTTAATACACCTAATCAAATTTAATCGGATTAGACGTAAACATGTACTGTAGGCCAGGAAAAGTGAGCTAAGCACTCACCCTCTCACAACGCAAGGCCTTGCAAAGGAGTAACATGCATTGATCAATTTTTGTTAATTATATTGCAAAGGTTTCATATGATGCAATCCAAACTATTCTCCCCCACCCAATACACTATTCTACAATCACAAATAATTTATTATCTTTGTAAAACTTCTTTTCCTGGCTCAGGTATATATCTCGATCTGTATATCGTAGGTATCATATGAATACGAGAATATTAATCAACAGAAAAATTTCCATCCATTGGAATAACACATGTAAGTATCTCTATACGTGCAAAGTATCACGTAATACGAGATACATCTCAATATGATATTCTATCAGATGAAAGATGACATGATATGAATCTTAATCAAGGTAGAAAGTATTACGTAGTACGAGTATACAACTCAACATGATATTCCATCTCCTGGAATAAGACTGAATCAATTGGATTCAATATTTGTTATGCTTGTGTGTCAGCGTGTCTATGTCTTACGAGTCAAAAACTTAGACAATTTGACCCCCAGTTATCGAGAGTATGTCTCTAATAGATATACCTAGTAATCTAGGTTAGGGTTTGGTACGATACTAAGGTATTTGATTTGAAATTGAGTTATCTTCCGAAATTCTTAGAATTTTCGGTGGAGACTCCTTTGTATTTTGAGCTCCAAATACAATAATATAAATGGACCCGTAGCAACTCTCCGTAGAACTCCCGTGGGTCAAGACCTTTTGATAGAAAAACTCAACATAGAATACAAGCAATTATAATCAAGCAAAAAAATGCATAAGTATTAAGAAGAAGTAAATTGTTCTTACCTTAGCTACTTAGCAATAACATTTGATCTTGATAGACTTGTTCTTTGGAATCAATGAAACACACATAAAGTTCAAAATGAACTTAAATACAGGATAATACTTGAACCATTTGAACCAATAGTACGATTTTTTCATATAAACAATAATGTTTGCTAGGTTTAGTACGTACTTTGCAAGAAATAAATTATTTCAAATATTTAGGCATTGATAAAACTAGTAAAACAAATACATGCCAATGTTATGAATTCTATCTATCAAGCCTAAATAAACAACTCTAGAACTAAATACTGTCTCAAAGCAAACTTCCATCAATATGCAATAAATCTTTCAATTCCACGACCTAGCATAAAATACAAAATTGATTTAAATCGATATTCTTCGAATTCCAATATAGTAATTTTCAGATAGCCCGATACATAACCCTAGATTCCTGTTCAATCAAGTGCAATGCTATAAATCACATATATAAGAATCTTGATCTTGCGTATTAGTCGCCTTATAATATTCAAAAATATTTTTCGATGGTACTGGATTAATTACATAAATCGTCATGATATGTGAATCGAAAATGACTTAACATATATGCATCTTTTAACAACCAACCTCTTAGGTTTAGGCTTGTATGATATATATAGGTAAACATGCATATGTGGAAACATATCCGTACATCACTAGAAAGATAATAAAATAAAAACATGGCTATGAGAATTATTTTCCTGTCATACGATCATTTTAAAAGTATATAACGACTTGTGTCCTATTACATCGATGAACATACTTGTGTATCACCATTAATCCTTAATATAACACTCATATAATGTATAGAACACTCTTTATTAGTTTAGACATACATTAATGTACCATAGTGTTGGCATTAAATGAATAACAAGGCTTTTATGTTACATAATTTTGTTACATTACATAACTTTATTATGCTATGTAATTCCGTTACGTCACTTAATATTATTATGTTACATACTTATGTCACATTAGGTACTTATGTTACGTTATGTAATTTCATTACGTAACACAATTTTATTATGTTACACAATTACGTTACTCCATGTAATTATTGTACGCTACGTAATTCATTGCATCTTATTTTTTGGATATTTTTCTAAAATTCTATAAATTGGACATCCTTTATATATGTGTTAGTAGTAGTCACCAAAATTTTTAGGCCAATTGTATGTACGGTTTGGTCTATACATGAATTTCAGTACACTATACAAAATTTAGAATCGAAACACAATTCAAAATTTATCACCCGTGTTGCACAGGACATAACACCTAGCTCAGAAATGGTAATACCATTATATTATATATTCTCAAAAATGGCATCATATTCTACGTAACTGCTTTAGTAGAATTTAAATTAGTTTCAGTTAATTAGATAAAAACTGACTCAGAAAAAGACTACACAACATGAAGTAATTTAGAATACATATATACAAGTTCTATATCATGTCCAAATCTTTGTATAGATGTCTCATTCACTAATAGTTCTTAAAATCCTGATATAGACCGCATATACACTAACAAACTATCACAATAATTCCTAGGAGAAAATATAAAAGGAAGTAAGAACTATGTAGAAAAACACAAAAAATAGAATTTTTGAGTAATTAGAGGACTTGCCTTTAGTCTAGCAACTAGAGAAGAAGAAGTTGAGAGGGTGGAGTTGTGTTTTAGGGTTAAAAGGGAGGCAGACTTGGTTGGGTGAGAGGGAAGCAAATGAGATGGAATATATATATATATATATATATATATATATATATATATATATATATATATATATATATACACACACACACACACACACACACACACACACACACAGAAACGCTCCAAAACCAGCCGGTTGGTTTTGTATTATAGAACCACCCTATGTTTCATAGGTTAGATTGTAATTTAGATTAAAAGGTGTAGACCCCACCACCTTCTTAAGTCATCTAATCTCAACCATTCACTTCCAACCCAGCGTGTAAAATATAGGTTGGTTTCATAATACAAAACCAACCGACTGAATATATATATATATATATATATATATATATATATATATATAAACATATATTTTAATAATTTAATTAATATCTAAAGATATTTTTAGATATTATTAGATGATAATAGAAGTGAGAAGAAGAGGTGAGAAGGGAGAAAGGGGTCGACCCTATTCCTTCCAAGAAAAGTAATGAAAAGAGTTGGTGAATGTGCTTTTTAGTAATTACTAGGTAAAAATGATTAAGATTTTAACTAAACCAACTTAACATCTAATTTAGTTTAGTTCTTTAGAGTAAGTAGGTGACTAACCCAATGATGACTAAGCTACTTTTCTAATATAATAATAACTTTATATGAGAAATAAGTATTATTACTATATTAAAATCTCAAAATTTGAAAAATATATTATTAAAATAATAAAAAGTTTCTCGTAAAATTTATTTTCTTTACAAAATAGTTTTCTTATATACATATAATATTATAATAATATTTTATAAAAATAGTTACGACACTTTACCTACTTTAGAAAATTTTTGTCTTCGGAATTTAAAATTATAATTAGGCTTATAAAATGATTGACATAAATAACAAACAAAATATTGTACCCATCTTAGAGAAATGAAGTAATATCAGCAAAATAGTTCAAAACTTGTCTATGAAAATACCAAGAAATCATGAGAACTCTTGTATGCATAAAGAATTTTCAAAAACTTAAAAATTTATGATTACTATTAAATCATCAGAATTCTTGCTCTCGTTTTGGTATTAGCCCACACATCTTTTGCAAAAACTCATCCTCCTTTTGAGCTAAAGTTATAATTGAGCTAATTGTGCATTCTGGCCATGAATCGACGTGGGAGCTTGAAGCAGTTATGAAGAAAATATTTTCTCAAGTTTCGAGGATGAATTTTTTCTTAGTGGATTATTATGTAGCGTCCCACTACTAGCGGGGGCACTATGTGGGCTAGTGGCTTGAATAACAATGGAATCAAATTATTGTTGGGGAATCCTGTTAGTATCGATCGACCGAGATAGAATAAATTGAGATACCATCTATGGAATGATTTCTTTGGAATCGAGTTCTAAATCCAGTGTGTAGGAACGAAATCGTAAAGCAGAACACTCTAGAGGGGGGGGGGGGGGTAAATATAGTAGGCTGCGGAATATTGCTAATTAAAAAACTAGTTAGCAGTTAGATCACAGATAATGATAATCACAAAATAAATAACTGTAATAAAAAAGAGAGATCAGAAGGCAAACGCAAACACAGAGATTTATACTGATTTTTCTCTTATGAGGACTAGTCCAGTCGGAAGAACTCTAGCTTCCAGTTGAATCCACTATTGGAAAATCCCACAAGTTTCATACGAAGTCCTTGCAACTTCTACAGACGCGAGCTTTGATACGAAGAACCCGACGAACTTCAATTGTGAAGAGTCAATATTCAATCAAGCCTCTGATTACAATCACTCTGAAACTTCTAGACCGTACCGCACTGACAAATCGACTAGAGGATTGTAACTGGCTTGGAATTTGAAAGTGGAAGCTTTTAGAACTCTTTGGAAGAAATGTAAGCTTTAGAATAGAAGAGATTGAAAGTGAATTGATGTGTTGAAATGATCGAAATCCTTCTCTATTTATAGTTTTTCCAAAGGCAGAACTCTGACAGAATTCGGGCAGAATTCGGACAGAACTCTTTGTAACCAATTACAACTGAAGGGAGACCAAGTTCAAAATTAAACGTTCACATAACGTTCAACTTGGCCGAACTCTGGCCGAACTCTATCAGGGTTTGGTCAGTTGATTTTATGAAAAATAATTTTTGGCTTTTTTGAAAATCCTTCAGAAGCTTTTTGTAAAACAATATTTTTAAAAAACATAGGTCATTTTAGAAAGATAGGTCAGTTTTGAAAAACGATTTCGGATAGCCTATTTGTTAGTACGACTTGGTGTACAATGTATTCCTAGACTCAATAAAAATAAAAATTACATTGCTTTATGGAAATACAATCTTGAGTGGCAAACAGCTTCGGCCTTGAACTGAGTAGATATCCATCTTTGATCAGTGTCCAAAATGTCGTTAGTAAACATCTGAATTGATTCGTAAATCGAGACAGAGTTTGATCAATTATTAAAATTAGGTTTGACCATGACTAATGGGCCAACAAGCTCCCCATTTTGATAATTGACAAACCTTGACCGATATAACATCTTGGTTTTGATCAATTCAAAAAGTGTACCGAAAGTACCGAGAGATAAAATGTAAAAATTGTTCATAACCTGTATCCGTGAAGATGTTAGATCTTATTTCTTCTCCGTTGTCACTTAGCAAAATAATTGCAAAGAGAAAGCTCCCCGCAATAAATGCATAAGTAACAATCAGTGAAGAAACACAATAAAAAAATATAAAAAAATCATCACAGGCATGGTATAAACATTTATAAGATAAACAGAAATGATATAAACAACACATGCATGTTATTTGTCACAGGCAGTTTATATGGAAGCATAAAGAAAGATAATGCTATAATAAAGCTGAAACAAATAAAGTGCTGAATAATAAACTAAACTGATGCCAAACTAAGGCATAAAACATGTCTATCAAATGTCTCAAATCATATCCAAAATAGAAGAGTACTGATAATATCTTGGAATGTCGGAGCATTAGTTCCAAGTAAACATAAGAGAAAGTCATCAGTCTCAAAAAGTAACATCTCAAAAATCATCCTCATCCTTATCATCATCGGCTGCAGTGCCAGCATGTCCAGATGGACCAGCTCCAGAAATTCCGTCTCCAGAAGTATGTGGAGTAGCACCAGAAGTACGATACCAATCGTATGCGTTCCCTGGCTGGAACAGAGAGTGGACCGCCTCATCATCAATGTGGTAGCCAGATACAGATGGGTCTCGAGGAAGAGAGCTAGCCACTACCAAAATAGCTCATATTAGCGGCGGAATTAGCGACTCCGTAACTATACGTCGCTAAAGTTAAAATATTAGCGACGTACACCGACGCTTAGCGACCATAACTTAATTTTGGAAAAAATTTGACGCTAAACGTCGTTGTTCGTCGCTAATATGGCGACGATTGGCGACGTGATTTAAAACACGTCGCCGGCTGCTTCTTTAGTGACGTTTAGCGACGAAAAATAGTTACGTCGCTAATATTTTTACTTAGATCAGATAGAAATTTCATTTCCCCCCATTTCGTAAATTCTCTCTTGCTCTCTCTCCCCTCTCTCGACGACCGACCCCCACTGTCGACGACCGACCCCCTCTCTCTCAGTCGACGACGACCGTCTTCCCTCCTCTCCCCCGCCGTCGACGACCCCCCACTGACGACCGGCCCCCTCTCTCTCACTCTCTCAGTTGACGACCGTCCCCCTCTCTCTCTCTCTCTCAGTCGACGACGACCGACCCCCACTGACGACCGACCCCCCCTCTTCCCTGCCAACGACCCCTCTTCCCTCTCAGGTAAACCCTAAACCCTAAATTCCCAAATTTTGGACACTAACACTGCTCTGACATGACACTGACACAAACACTGTTGCTGACACGATGACACGATGACACATTCACTTTATTTTATATATTTATACGATGATGGGTGTGTGAGAGAGAGAGAGGGTTTGGTGTGTAATTCCGTATTTATATATCTATTTGAGCTTGGAAAAGGAAAGTGATTCATTTTCTATGTTTGGGAGCCAAAGGAAAGTAGTTGGAAGGGGAAAATGATTCCCAAGGAGTAAAAAATAGGGGGGAAAGTGGTTCCTCCCATCTATCAAAGGGATCACTTTCTCTCCCACTTTTTTGCATTTATTACAAATTTTGTAGAGTTGTTAGTACAAGCGACTACCCATTGGTTGATTAATTTCCAAAATTTTATAGATCATGGTTTAAAGTATCAGCTGATACTCCAATCCGAAATCGGCGATACTACCGATATCGCCGATACCAATACTCATAGGAATAGTTCGATCGATACGGATTCCGATACCGATACTGTGAACCTTGATGTAGATAGGTTTATGTGTGTAGAGGAGTATGGCTACTAGTGTACTATTGAGCATAATCTCCGTTAGTATTGATGTGTGTATATAGCATATATACACCCTTAGTGTTGTGTTAGTATATATAAGTGTGAGTGTGTGTATTTATTGCAGTGCCCACTCTTGAGCATCAACTGAACTATAGTTCAGTTCAGTCTATGTTTGGGTTGTCTATAAATAGATAAGGGCCTTGGATTAGATAAAGGAAAAAACACGAGTTAAATTGATGTTAAGACAATTTCATAAAGGAAAAAACACGAGTCAAATTGATGTTAAGATAATTTTCTACTTGACCCTGGCGATATCGAAACGAATCTAGTGTGTCTGAATGAGATTGGCATCAGTAAGAATCGATAGCGTATGTGTACATGTTGGATGCATAAGGACGTTCTTGTGCGATATAGCATGGTTATTAGTAACTGTCCGCTACTAATGTGTCCCATAATAAGATATAATATACGAATTTGTGCCTATTGGATAATGCGTGTCCATCTTTGCAGAATTATTTCAAAATGGATATGAATTACTACTTGCAGAATCGTTCATAGATGTACAATCATCGTCCTGATGATATGTATGGTGTGCGGGATGAATACATAGCGGGAGTAGAACAGTTCCTGCAGTTTGCTAAGGCGTTCCCTCACTACATGGACGGCACCAAAATTAAGTGTCCGTGTGTGAAATGTCATAACGTAAAATATTATCCAAAAGTGGAAGTGACATATCATTTGTACTCGAGGGGTTTCACGCCTAATTACTATCTGTGGACTACACACGGAGAACTTGTGTCTTTAGCATCAGAGCCGAAGCCTTATGTTGAGCCGTATATGCATGCGGGACCTAATTTTGTTTCAGATAATCATGCATACGACGACGGGTGCGTGAACATAGTTTTCGACGCTGTGGGGCCTAGTTTCGTTCATGATGTAGCTGAGGAGGCACCGAATGTCAATGCTGCAAAGTTCATGGAGTTGCTGGAGAATGCAAGGACTCCATTGTATCCTAGTTGTGAGGATCATTCACCGTTGGAGGTGGTTACAAGACTGTTGAGCATTAAATCAGATTTTAACATGTCGCAAGAATGCTACAACCGAGTGTTGGAATTGATTATAGAGATCTTGCCGGCGGGTGCTAAGTTACCTAAAGACTTCTACCGGTCTAAGAGGATGGTGAGATCGCTCTGGATGGGATACAAAAAAATCAATTTTTGTCGCAATGGGTGCATGCTGTACAACAAAGACGACAATGACACAGATGTGTGCAGATTTTGTGGTGCTGATCGCTATAAGACAACTAGTACATGAAGGTCTACCGGTGCAAGAAGACCGACCGATTCAATACACTACTTGCCTTTGACGTCGCAGTTGTAAAGATTATTTATGGTGAAAGAGACGGCCGAAAATATGAATTGGCACATGCGAGAACAGATTGAAGGAGTGTTGGATCACCCATCCGATGGAGAAGTATGGAAGCACTTTGATCGAGTGTATCTTGATTTTTCTTCAGATTCGCGTAATATCAGGTTGGGGCTATCTTCTGACGGTTTTACTCCTTTTGGTCTTTTGGGATCCCAGTATTCGTACTGGCCTGTGATTGTCACTCTGTATAACCTACCGCCTTGGATGTGCATGAAGACTCAGTACATGTTTCTAACCATTATAATTTCTGGTCCGAACAATCCCAAGAGGAACATTGATGTGTACTTACAGCCTTTGATAGATGAGTTGAATCAGTTATGGAAAGTAGGCGCTAACACGTACGATGTTTCCAGGAAGTAGAATTTTTAGATGAAGGCAACCCTTATATGGACCATCAACAACTTTTTGGCCTATGGAATGTTATCTGAATGGAGCACTCATGGCCGTCTCTCATGTTCGTATTGCATGGACCGTACTAAGGCTTTCCTCTTGAAACACGAAGGAAAATCGTGCTTCTTGATTGTCATCGGCAATTTTTGCCAAAAGGTCATCCGTTCAGAAGGAACAAGAATGCATTCCGTGCCGACGTTGTAGAGAAGGGTGATCCACCGCCAAGGTGGTGCGGAGCCACGATATAGGAGGAGGTTAGAGATTTTCCAAGTGCTATCGAAGATCCTACAACTGGGTAAAGTGCGATGGATTTGGTAGAGATCATAACTGGACAAAGAGGAGCATATTATAGGATCTGCCATATTGGAGTACCAATCTGATCAGACATAATCTTGATGTCATGCATATTGAGAAGAATGTGTTTGAGAACATAATTAATACTGTGATAGACGTAAAGAAAAAAAGACAATCCCAAGGCCAGGTTGGACTTAGAAGAAATATGCAAACGCCCTGCGTTGCATTTGATAGAGGAGAATAGAAAACAGTTCCTGTCGAAGTCAATTTTTTCACTGGACAAGGAGGATAAAGTGAGACTTTGTCGGTGGATCCAGGGCCTAAAATTTCCAGACGGATATGTGTCAAATCTGAGAAGATGTGTCGATCCGAAGGAAAATAAATTGACGGGTATGAAGAGCCACGATTGTCACGTATTCATGGAGAGGTTAATTCCGATTGCATTTCTGGAATTCTTACCGCAGGCAGTTTGGGATCCATTGACGGAGCTTAGCATATTCTTCAGGAATCTTTCGTCTAGAAAAGCAAGAGAAAGACATTGCGGTAACACTGTGCAAGCTAGAGAGGGTGTTTCCTCCTGGATTCTTCGACTCTATGGAGCATTTGTCGATTCATATATCCTATGAGGCACGTATTGGTGGACCCGGCGAATATCGATGGATGTACCAGTTCGAGCGACATTTGAATCACCTAAATAAGGTGAAAAATAAGGCACGGGTCGAGGGTTCTATTTGTGAAGCCTATGTTCTCAAGAAGATTACAAACTTTTGTTCGATGTATTTCAAGCCTCATGTTGCAACTAATAGAATGAGAGCTTCCAGAAACGATGACGAAGATCTTGAATGTAATGATACAATACTGAAGGTATTCAATACTCCAGGAATGCCATCGGATAAATGAAGAAGAGATATCTGAACGATGATGAGCTAAGGGCTGGTGTATGTATTACTCAACTGCGACAATGATGAAGTAGAGAAGCTGGAGGGGTAAGTAATTAATACGTACATTATTTAATAGTGTTGATTATTACTATTACATTAATTGAACGATGTTGTTTCAGCATATTTAATGATGATGTGAGGTCAGGTAGGCCACACATAACAGAAGAAGAACTAGAACAAGAAATGAGGCATTATTTTTATCATGGTTGAGTGCATATGTAAGACTTGAGAACTCTGTAATTACCTTTTTGTAAATGCACTTGAGAATGAGCTTAATTTATTTTCTCATGGTATTTAGGTCAACCGTCCATATGCAAGACTTGAGAATGAGTCTATTAGAACACTAGCCAAGGGACCAATTTATGCTGCAAAAATATGGCCAAGCTACTGTGTGAATGGGTTTAGGTTCAAGTCAACAACTTGCCCGATCAGAGACAACTTTGTGGATTTCGATTCCACAAAAAATAGCTGTTTGTGTATCAGATCATCGAACTACAAAGATGTTGATGCGGGCAACGATTTCTATGGCGTCCTACGGGAGATTGTGGAGCTGACATATAGTTATGGAATAGAGCCTGCTAAGATTGTGTTATTCAGGTGTGATTGGTTCGATCCGATTGAAGGTCAAGGTTGGAAAGTAGACAAGCACGGTCTTGTGGATATAAACTATCGGCGTCGATATCAAGCCTATGAACTATTTGTCCTATCAAGTCAGGCTCAGCTCGTGTACTTCATAAGTTATCCTAAACGGGGAACAACAAGGTCGGACTGGTGGGCAGTATGCAAGACCAAAGCTAGAAATACCTTTGAGGTTGACGATATAGCTTATCAAGAGGATGAACTACCTCTTGTAATAATATTATAGAAGTGGACACGACGGAAGTTCCTCATTACACATCTAATTGTGTAGAAGAAGTAGAATTATCTGAAGAGAAAGATGCAGATGAAAGTGAGATGTAGAGGAGAAAGAAGAAAAAGAAGAAGAAGATGAGCTAAACGAACTAGAAGAATTTTTAGAAGAGGATTAAATCTGTACGTTTGTTTTATCATCATATTTGACACTTTAGTGACACTTTTGTGACTATAATATTTTTCAAAAATCTGTGATGTCTAATCATATAAATATGTATATTATTTTATTGTCATATGTTATTATCAGGTATGACTAGACCCGGACGATGCGGAGGATATTAATGTTAGGCAGTCCCGTGTGCATCAGGGTAGGGATGCAGATTCCGTACCCTCACTCATATCCAAGTACGCTAGTGTACCATTTTGTTCCCGGTCCATTACCGGGACAGCGCAGTTCCAGCAGGTTGGCGATTCCTCCATCGTCGTCCAGCATTCCTCCCGCTTCCAGCATTCCTCCCGCGTCCAGTATTCCTTCCGCGTCCAACATTCCTCCTGCTGACGGCTCCATGGGAAGAGCCGACGCCGAGCATATGGAGGACGACGATCAGACAGATCCTGGTCAGGCAGGAGGTGAGCGACCCTCTATGCGCTCCTCGGGCGAGACGCGTATGGAGATTTGCACGGACGGGCCTACGAAGTAAGTTAATTAGTTAATATATTTCCCAAATGATTATATGTACATATATATTCATGAAATTTATTATTGTAAAATCGGCCTCCTGCAGTACAGAGACAGCTGGGGTTATTTCTGAGGCAAAACTATGGTAGGCCTTGGATTAACTACTCAGATGCTCCCGCAGATAGGAAGGCCTTTGGTTGGCCCACTTCAAGGTAAAAAATTATTTATTTTTAAATTTTAATAATCATTTGTGTATATTATGCAACTTTTTATTTTACTTCTTGTAGAGGACCTATTTCTGTCCACCACATCGGGCGGCAAAGATCGAGGCCCAATTTTCTGCCGACGCAGGCAAGCTCATCCGTGATG
>JANAVB010002796.1:2994737-3054373 GCA_029216955.1 Iris pallida
GAGTTTCAATAACCTGCGGCTGTACTGCCTCTGGTTCCACTTCTGCTTGTGCCTGCCCTGGGGAAGGTTCTCTCCCCTGTTGCTGCCCAGTCGAGCCATGCTCTTGCTGCTCTTCCTCATGGGCCTCACCCGCTGAGAATGAAGCACCCCTATAGAGAAGATATAAGATTATCAAGTCCGGACGAGAAAGATTTCGAGGATGCAAGTCAGGTTAGAGATCAAGGCAAGGACAGAGAATTCGAAACGGAATTTCAAAGGGAACAAGTTGTGATTGAGACTCCTAATAATTTGCAATACCCCACAAGTCTGAAAATCAGACCTGCATGGGCTACCACTAAAACCTTGTCACGCCCCAGTACCGAAATACGGGGACGGACTAGGCCAGCTACTCCATATGAGGTACGTAACGTCATACGGCGATCGTGGCTGTCGAGAGACTAGGGGGTACATGCTACAATCAAGTCTCCTATGGTCCCACAGAGTTCTATGTCTCAGTCAATCAAGTCAAATCAGCAATTAAATGAACATCAAAGATAAAGCAGTAAAGCGTCCCTGACGCTTTATCAAAATGATCATGAGAGACTAGCTTTATAATTTAGCTATCTCAGAGAGTCAGGAGTACAAAATTATACACAGCTGCAGTCTGTTTAATTACAATTATGTACTGACACAAAATATCAAGTAATCCGGCTAACAGGTGCCGGTGGCTAAACGCCGCAAAAGTATAAACAGGAGTGGTGGAGAAGAAACCCACTCGAGTCCCCGAACCGCCATGCTCCTAGTATGCACCATGGATATCAGGGAGGAAGATCGTGTCCTCTGGCTCTGCTACGAGATCTGGCCAAACAAAACCAGCGGGGTCAGCCCCGAATAGCAAGTACCGCCAAAGGGGCACAAGAGTTAAGATTAAAAACCTAACTAATAGAATGACTGAAAATAGTAATACTTATGCTACTATATATAGGGTAGCGCAACATCCTCGAACCCATATGGCACCCTTACAACCAAACAAGGACAAAAGGTGCCGCATGGAGTCGGGACGTGTTGTACTCTATAACTTTCACATAAGTTAAAAGGTATAAACCATAAAATCTCCTGATCGTGACTTCGGTCGATAGCCTATCGCAGCACAATAACCAACCCAACAATCAAACAAGAACATGGGTTGGATCATGTACCATGATAGACCATGTTCCTCAGTCATTCACAGAAGTAGCACTTCACAACCAGAGTAAGTCTTCCGTTCATAACTTCGGTCCACAGCCTGTCATAGTACGATAACCAACCCAACAATCAAACAAGAACATGGGTTGGATCACGCACCATGACAGTCCGCTTCCCTCAGTTATTCACGAAAGGTAAATAGAAAACTGTAAGTCGTTTTCACGGCCAATCAAGTCTACGAGTTTCTAGTGGAACGAGGTTATCCTCGCGTCATGTTATTAGAAAATCCTCAGATCGTATCTTTCCAGCAAGGCTAGCCAACCCAGGGGTTCGCGTAGACAGGTGTCATGGAGCACAGGTCCCTCGTGAGGCCACCTTGCCAAGACATGTAATATATAGCAGGAATTAATCGGATACAGTCATCCACTCGTTGCGGATGACACAGTATCCGTGGAGACCAGCCGGCGTGCCAAGACAATATCTCAGGGCGACTGGTGTAACACGATCTCGGGACTCTACCCTCCCCATGCATCTAGTATATTCAGTTGCCTAGTTTAACCCTAGGTGAAATCTTGGACTCTCATGCTGTGGCCTGCATGATTATCCTCCTAAAGTCGTACTTTAGTACGAGTACCCTAAGTGAGGATCCATGTCAATCAGTATGTCAACATGTGCTACCCTCCTTAGTGTAATGCATCATTATAAATACGCCACGTGGAGTTACGAGTCACATGTCAAGCATGAATAAGAACTGGGACATTCAGATACATGTATCAGGTAGGAACACTTGTTCTCCGGGGTCACATCAGTGCTCATATCATGCTCGGGACAAAAGGCGTAAGGATATAAATGGGCATATAATATCTAATAAAATATCAAAAGCATACGCACAACAAGGCAGCGTGCGTGAAAAGTCACGCAGGCTCAAGGAAAAGAGCAGCGTGAAAAGTCACGCAAGCTCAAGGGAAGAGTGCTGCGTGAAAAGTCACGCAGACTCAAGGGAGAGAGCTACGTGAAAAGTCACGCAGACTCAAGGGAGAGAGCTACGTGAAAAGTCACGCAGACTCAAGAGAGAGCTACGTAAAAAGTCACGCAGACTCAAGGGAAGAGTGCTGCGTGAAAAGTCACGCAGACTCAAGGGAAGAGTGCTGCGTGAAAAGTCACGCAGACTCAAGGAAAGAGTGCTGCGTGAAAAGTCACGCAGACTCAAGGAGACACGTTTCCAACTGGAAGCGTGCTCAAACAGGAGCACACTGCTCACTGTCTCCTCCAGACAGCAAGAACACCATGGCTAATCCCAAACTTCAAAATATCACAACTTGGCCATCCGAACTCCAAATCCGGGTTTCCAAAGTTCCATCTTGGGTGAAATGAAATTCTCTTCCACATGGAAGCATCAAAACCCACAAAACTTCAACGAAAATAGATCAAAACTAAGGAAATCCGAAAATGATTAAAACTTAGATCTACAAAAATCAAAGCTTCAAAATGGAAATTTTCAAGTTCTAAACTAGTATAGATTGAGGAGAAGGACAAGTTTTGGCAAATAGTTTTGTAAGAATTATTAACAAAATTATGGATCCTTCTCTTGAGCAAGTTGGTACTTGCCTTGGTTGGTGGAGGAAGTAAATGAGAAGAAGTAAATGAGAGGAAGAGAGAGAGATGAGTTATATAATAGAATTCTTGGACCCATGGGTTCATGATGAACCATTGATGAACCAAGAATAGGTTACCCAAATGAGCCAAAGCTGTAGGCCCAAATGCAGAAAATAAATTAGAAAATAATATTTTGTCAAATATTTTTGGGAATGCATGAAGAAATACAACATAATAAATATAATATAAATACAAAATAAATACAATTTATCGGTTTACGTATTAAAACACGTATTCCAGGATCGGGGAGTGACATATTTCTTCGTCATGAAAGGGTTTTCAATATAAAGAGGACCATAGGCTTCTGGAAAGTATTTCTTGTTTGAGGCCATCAAAAGAAATATTTGCTTGATGTCTTCTATAAAGTATTTCATGTTATAAAAGTGTTTATTAGTTGCACTAGACTAGGCCTTCGGGAACCAATATGCATATTGTGTCCTTTGCTTGATCACTTTTCTCTTTCATGTGTAGTATTTTGATATCTTAGTTCTCATTTATCATTACATATTTACACATCATAATCACAATTATTGATATACGCTCTATTTATCTCCTCTAGGTTGCTATAAGACCTACCATAAATTACAGTCCATTTTGACTTACCATGATAAAAAAATCTTTGAGATATATACCACAATCAAAATTTATTATGCCTAATATCAAATTGTGATAAATTGAAATCCAATGTAAAAAATGAGAGCTAATTATAGCAAGTATGACATTGACCAAATAAATGTCACACTAGCCTCTTTAAAAAAGAATGCCATATTAGATTAGTTATATTTAATAATATTTAACATAGCCAAATATTATAGTTGGGAGAACTTTGCTAAAACTAGTCAAAGATAGTTTAATATTATCTAAGCATCAAGGGTGAGCATTTAACCCAAAATATTTCTAAAAAATGTTCAAATGAGTACTATCTTGGCGACAACCAACCAAACATGAGAAATAAGAAAAATGTGGTTTTTTTTGGAACAAATGCAACTTATAATGCTTAAATCCAAATATTTTTTTGAATTTCTTGTATTCTCGGTCGACAAAGTATATTGTATACTTTTCTAGTCGTACCCTTCCTATGTCTTTACACAACCACTTATAAACTATTAAATTCTTTCATTAACATCAAAATATTCTATTCCAAGAATTTATGGTTTCTATTTACTGAAATATGTACATACAATGTATTATCTAGGGTTACATCATCGCGACATTTGTTGAGAATTCAACTCCTTACTCTCCCGAATACCACATTAAGCCACATTTAAAAAAAAAACTAAAACTTTGTGTCTTGCATCATCATGTATGTCCCATAAGTTAAAGTCAAGATAACACTAAAAATTGTTTTATTACATGATATACGTTGTTGTACAAGTTTATATTCAAGTCGTTCTATGCAACCAAACAATTTAATTTATACTACTATATAATGAGAAAAGTTCAGCTTTACCGTGTAACTTTTCCTTCCAAAATATTATGACGTATGTTTACTAATTAAATTTGTTCATTAAAGTTAATAGAAATATCTAGGTAATTACCAGAGCTGTCATTTGATCTTCATAAATAGTTTTAATAAGAATAAAAATAATTATAACAACCTTTCCTAATAATCTATTCTACTATATAATAGCAAAACTTGGATGGTGAAAATTTGAATTCCGAAAATGCCCTTGCATGTCTATACTAATTAAAATTGTTCATTAATTTTCAAGTCAACTTAATAATTAGGAAGACTACCCTTTGGTCTTCCTAAGGAGTCTTCCTAAGTTAATTAAAAGAATGTTAAATAACGTGTAAGGCACGTGCACATATGCTAGTAATATATAAATATGTGAAAAATAAGTGCATTTACACTTAGTAATGTATTAGTTGTAAATTAACTCATAGGACCATAATTAACCAAGTCATTTCCCTTTCCCATGAATTAGACTTGGTTTTTTGTTTGGTAAACAAACCTCACCCGTTTGGACACTGTTCATGTACAAACTCGAGACATTTCCTAAGAAAATGATAAGAATACTCCATTGACTCCTTCACTCTCCACATCCCCCAGTTATAAATCATTGGACTACAATAATTATGCCAAAAATGAAGAAACAAACCAAAATAAATAGAGCGCGACCGTCTGCAGCCGGTACCCCGCGCCGTCAGACAGCGGCGAGGCGACCTGGAGACTGGCTGTAGCCGGTCGCATAGGGAGGAAAAGACCAGCGTGGCGTTGTTTTTGGGCCGATCGAGGAGAGAGAAATAGAGGAATTTGCATTCTCTCTCTCAACTCATCGCCATTTCTTTCTCTCCTCTTTTTCCTAATTTAGTCCCTGGTTTATTTACAATTCGATACCTATCCCGGCGGTGACCGGACGCCCATGCTGACCGCGGAGCACCGGACCGCGCCGGAGTGTTGATAACCCCCCGGTGTCCCTATCTCCGCCGATTTCTAATCATGGACGTGGACTCGTCGATGTCGAGCGAGTCGGAGAACGATCCAGTCGCCCCCAACATGCACGATCCGGCGGTGACGGAACCCAGCGATTCCTCCTCTCCTCCGCCAACGGACGGATCCGGTTCTCCGCCGTCGCTGGCCGCGGCGGCGGCGTCGCCTCCGGCGGCGGGCCCGCGGCCGGCGCCGACGTACTCGGCGGTAAACGCGGTGATCGAGAAGAAGGAAGACGGGCCTGGGTCGCGGTGCGGGCACACGCTGACCGCCGTCGCGGCAGTCGGCGAGGAGGGGAGCCCGGGGTACATCGGGCCCCGGCTGATCCTCTTCGGCGGCGCCACTGCGCTCGAGGGGAACTCCGCCACCCCTCCCTCCTCCGCCGGCAGCGCTGGGATCCGTGAGCCTAGCCCTAACCCTAACCCTAATTTGGATCTCTCGAAAATTAAGCTCCTTCTGGGATTCCGAATCGTGAATTGTGCTCTCTTTTTTAGGTCTTGCGGGCGCGACTGCGGACGTCCACTGCTACGACGTCCTGTCGAACAAATGGTCGAGGTAATTTTTTTATCCTGATTGAATATAGCTAGCTTCGGTTGCGAGATTGCAACGAGACTACTTTTGCCGTTTTTGACTGCTAATTAATCTGTAATATATATGTAAAGTTTTTGACGGATAGACGCCGGGTTAGTTTTTCTATGATCAAGGGTCGTTATAATGATGATTAATGTTATTGATGCACGGTGTGTAGATTGACACCACTTGGAGAGCCGCCGTCGCCGAGGGCTGCGCACGTCGCGACAGCCGTGGGTACCATGGTGGTAATTCAGGTACTTGTGGAGTCGATACCGTTGTTAGATTCTGTCTTGTTACGTAAAATTATTTATTTTGCCAGAAATGTTTGATTATATTGCTTGTTGGTGGAATATATATAGGGTGGGATTGGTCCTGCTGGTTTATCAGCGGAGGACCTGCATGTTCTCGACTTAACACAGCAGAGACCACGGTGGCACAGGTTTAGATCACAACCATGTAATTGCGGACATTACCATTTTTGTTGTATCGGTGCTGAGTTTCTTTATTTGCGATTGCAGGGTGGTTGTCCAAGGACCTGGCCCTGGGCCGCGTTACGGGCATGTGATGGCTCTAGTGGGGCAGAGATTTTTATTGGCAATTGGTGGGAATGATGGTAGGTTATTTGATGGAATAATGAATGTCACAGTGTATACAAACAGGCACTACATTTTTTTTTGCATGCTTTCCTTCCATATTTTCCTTGTAAATGCATGAAGTAACTTTTGATTTTACTTCAGGGAAGCGGCCTTTAGCCGACGTCTGGGCGCTAGACACTGCTGCCAAACCCTACGAGTGGAGGAAGCTAGAGCCAGAAGGCGAAGGTCCTCCTCCATGCATGTGAGTATACTTTGCCAAGAAACATGAATGCTACATTATATTATTTCTTGTTATGACCTTGCTTAGTCTTAGATACAGTACTCCATTTCCTTTTGCGTATTATCTTTACTTGCTATTTCTGGCAAGACATTTTCAAGTTTTTCATCTATGCATTACCAAACATTTCAGATCTTTAGTTTTTTTCCCACATTGTCATTTTCATCACTTTCCGGATGCTTCATGGACGTCACAAGAACACATAATCTTATCAAACTATGATGATACAGCCCTTCCAAGTTAGCTTTCACGCACTTTTATGATAAATGTAACATCTAGATTTCATGGAATGAAATTTGAATCCACTTTATTAAGTTACTGAGTCTGGTTAAAATGACCATCCATAGTATATATGCCCACACGTCCTTACAACGTAAGTGTGTCTGCTTTATGGGAAATTCCCATGCGAGGGCAGTTAGGACACGTGGATGCTTGACTTATGGTAACCAAGATAGTCAAAGGCGCAAGGCGCACTCGAGACGCAAATGGTCCATATCGTCCAAGGCGCAAAGCGCACTTAAGGCGTGCGTCTGAGCGAAGCGAGATGCAAAAATAATAAAAAAATAAAAAATACATAAATAAAGTGGTAATGTAAGAAATAAAACCAAATAACATATTAAAACCAACAAAAATATGTTAAAACATAACCAAGTGAACTAGCAGAGCAGTAATAGCAGTAGCAGTCAACAAAACTAACAAGAGTTTGTATTCTTGCTACCATGTTTTTGGGAAATTTTAGTTTTTCTATTTCAACTGTAACCAACTTTGGCAACGTGGAAAATGGCTCTCCCCTCTTACTTGTATGAGGTAAGGGTTATTTCCATGCCTCAAAGTTTTTTGTATATATATATAAAAAAAATCATAGACGCGTCTAGGCACGCATTTTCTTGGTTGTGTCTTGCTGAATGGTGCGCCCTGGGTGCGTCCGGAGAAAGATGTCTCGTCTAGTGAGGTGCGAGGCGCAGTTGCTGCGCCTTTCTGCGAGGCACGCCTTAGGCGTTCCCGAGGCGTGCCTTTGACTACCATGATGGTAACAAGTCGACGTTTTGTGTTCTCTCAAGCAAGGTCATCAAGTAACCTATTGAAGTGGCTGGATTGCCTTAATTGCTTCTCACAAAGTATCTCATCTGATGACTGCATGATTAGTAACCAAAAGATTTCTGCCATTTTTGTTCGTCGTCTTATCTGCTAAGTATATCTGTGTTCTTTGCTTTTAATTTGTAATAGCGCTGGAGTTTAATGTTTTACTGAATAATTAATTTATGTACAGATGCGGTCTGTGATATTTGGTTATATATTCCTTTTGATTTTAGTGTTTTATGAATTCTTAAGGTTTGCAGCTTTAGTTTTTTCTTGTGAGATAAGGCCAGTCAATAATGACTGTCTTGGGCTACTAGCACCAAGACCCTCTCCCATTCCCATTTTTATTTTTCCCGGTCTGGGATTTGAACCCACGACCACTTCTCCCCTCCCTTACTAGTGTTACCACTAGACCACCCCTCATAACCTGGAAGGTTAGCTCCATGCTTCTCTAACTCAAGTACCCAAAAAATTGTCAGCCATGAGAGTGAATTTCTGTCTTTGTTTATGGCCTACATTTCAGTTTTTCATGAAACGTTTCTAAAAAGGAGGTCATTGTGGTAAAAGTAAGGGACAGAGAAATTGAAGTAAATAAAAATGGTATGTAATAATATACAAGAATAATGTTATTAATTTTCAAGCCGCGCTGCTCGCTCAGACAAACTAATGGGTGTAAGCTAGGAGTCGGGTACGGGCCAACTAGGCGTTCTCAGCACCTCATCCACCTCCTTCCCTCCTTTCGCCCTTTTACTGTTTGTAGTATGACAAAGATAAAATATATAGGGCTTTAACATGTTTCTGTTACATGAAAGGTTATTGGTTCATGCTGTCCTTCTGGTGTTTGAGCATCTAGTGCAGATAAATTATTCATATCTGCATCATTTTCTTAAATAATGGATTCTGATGTAATAATGAAAGCAGTATGCAGTTTTGGAAAATAAATGATTATAATTAAATATAGTAATTACTATATATAATTGATACAATGAATGTGGATATGAAAAAGACAATCTAGGAATGCAAAAGTTAGTGGGTTGGAAGGGCATCCTAGACTCCTAGTTCCAAGAATCTCGTGCTACAGCAGGGTGAAGATGTATGCAATCCTACCCGGACAGGATTACCCTGTTTTTCTGGCTGCACTACTACTGCAACTGGAATCTGTATCCTCCAAGAATCCAAGATGCATGTGCGAAGTCCTACTGCCCAACCAAGTGGGTATTTACTTGCTTAGTATTATTATCTTTCATTTTGATATGTTATAAATCAATATATTACATTTTCTGCGGCTTCAACCATTTAAAAGTTATGTTTACCTCTTCTTTCCTTTTTGTTTTTGCTGTATTTGTTATGCATGACCGAATAACACAGAGAGCATCAATAGTAAGGTTTATTACAATTTCTAGATTCTAGATTTAGAATGTAGGAGCTCATTTTGTAGAATAGTAAGGCTCAATTGGAGCCCCATGATGGTCCCGTCCCAGCCACATGAGCTGTAATCTGAGCCTCAGAATTTCTACATTTAGAACGTAGGAACTCATTTTGTAAATAGTAAAGCTCAATTTGGAGCCCCATTTTCTAGATTCAAGATTTTATATTATTTTTTGAAAAAGAAAGGATGCCACCTCCACTCCTCTCATTTGGGCCTCAATTTTTTTTACTATTCTCATACAAACCCAGCCCAACCCATTCTACATTTATTTTTTATTTATAAATTTGGGCCTCAAGATGCATTCTTAAGCTCCATCTATACTATTGATGCTCTTAGGGTTGTAAATCATAACAGATAGTTCTGATCGCTTTTACCTTATTGGATTTGGATTTCAAAATCGAGTAAGATAACTTATTGTGTTTGATTTGGATATGGCCACATCTGAACCATGGACCCGATGTGAGATCTGATAATACTTGCATGCAAACCAGGGATGGGCCCATGATATTCTTGCTGGGGTGGGGTGCACATACATATTCAACAATACCAAAAAAAAATGCTATATTGGCCGACTTCTATATTTTATTAGGAATATTGTCATATTATAATAAAAAATTTGGACTACTGTGATTATAAGAATTCTTTTTCAGAAGTAATCATAATTCTAATTATCATTTATTAGGTATTTATGGTTTATTGAAATAACTAGAAGGATACTATTGATTATTTCCAAAACTGTTTATTATTACAAAATAAATATAAAACAACTACCTTTGATTATAATTTTTTCTTTTGCTCTTTTCTTATCGATCTCTTTATTATACAAACAGCAGCAGCAACAACCACCACACAAAGCCTGGAGGATACATGTTGATTATTATCAGAAGGCAAATCAAAATATAAAATGGGTTGCAATAAGAAAAGATAAGCATATCATCAAAGGAGATAGGGAGGTAGAGGGTTGACATGAGGACAACCGGTCATGAAAACTTTGTTGTCAAATCTTTTATGGAGCTTTCTTGTGATGCATAGTCGATCCCATAAGAGAAGGTTTGAATGATGATGATTAGCCGTGAGATATCCAAATCCTTGAGTAGGATGTAGGCAGTAGAGATTTAGATGCTTTTCAATGGCAGGTTTTTAAGAGCTATAACTAAAAACTGTGTTGTACGGAAAAAATGTACTATTAGTCAATGGTCTAAAATAGTAATATAGCATTTGGATCTCTGTAAAGATATCCAAATCTTTGAAAGGAAACTCACAGTTGAAAGTAAAGGTGTGCATTTAAGATTTCTAAATGCTTGGTAGAATTACATACCTATACTAGAGAAAGAAAGTTCTAGCAGGGGAATGGGCCCTGCTACATTTCACCCTTGCTGCAGATGTGCAAGTATACCTTAAAAAGAACTAGTTATTTCTCACGTGTATGTTCCGATGTGTTTCTTTTGTAACGTGTGTGGGAATGTATGTTCATGCATGTGTCACCCGTGTCTACCTTGTCACTATATTCTCACTAGATTTAAATTGCTTTTTTAATTTCTGAATGATAAATGACAAAACTCTTAAATAGTTAATTTAGCTTGATAGCAGTTGTCTTTAGGTTAAAATAATCTTGATCAGAATTGAAATTCAAAGAGAATTCTAGATATCTTAAATTAGAAACTTTACAGAGTGAGCACCAGAATTACACTTTCACTTAAAGATTAGTTTCTACGCATCATTTAAAAAGAAAAATAATCTGAACTGATCGGAAGAAAGACTCTGAGCTGAAACTGACTGAAGTAAAATTTGTCTAATTTTTGGTAAAAGTGAACTATTTATACCACCTGAGAGTACTATATAACAATCTGCATGCTTTGTCTATAAAGGAAATTGATGCGGCAATCTTGTGATGAAAAGCATGCAACATTATGTCAAGAGCTTTGCTATGCCTACAACCAATGCTTACAACCTTCCTACAACCCGCCACGTGTCGGGCTTCGCTTGGAGGAGGGGAGTAAGTGGTGGGGTCGGGTGGAGCCCATGTAGCAGGAGGGTGTGAGGGGTGGTGGGACCCGGTGGGACCCACGTGTAAGGGGTGGGTGAGTGAGGTTGTAAGAAGGTTGTAAGAATTTGGTAGTAAACTTAGCATTTTCCTTTTGTCAATCATATAACATGGCATATTGAAATACAAATCGTGAACAAGACATGATCAACATGAATAAGAAAATTACTCTCGGCGTATTCTATTGAGGTTTGGAAATGTTTAGGGGAGAAATGATTGACATGATTTACTGAATTTTTCAACAAAATCCTTAAGGACTAAGATGTCGGATAAATTGAGAAACGATATTATATTACCCATATATAAGAACAAGGGAGATATACAAAGTTGTAACCAGTGTTCTAAATGGCGCCCGCCTAGACCGCCTAGGCGGCGCCTAGGCGGTAGGCGGTCCCTCTCCGCACCGCTTTTCTGTAGGCGGTGGAGTAGGCGGCCAACGGAGGTTGGCGGCATAGGCAGAGGTGAGGCAGCGTAGGCGGCGCCTAGGCGGAGAAATACTTTACAAAATATTTTGGCCAAAAAGGTTTTTAAAACATTATGGGCCTATGGTTCACTTTTACAAAACTAAAACCTTATAAATCTTCGTTCTACAGCTTAGTTATGCATGGAACACCGTTAAAATATGCATATTATGCAAAAAAAAACTGTGGTAAAATAGTAAAAAGTGTTCAAAATGTATCCACCGCCTAGGCGGCGCCTAGGCGCAATATGCATATTATGCAAAAAATTGTGGTAAAATAGTAAAAAGTGTTCAAAATGTATTGACGCCTAGGCGGCGCCTAGGACCGCCTAGGCGGCCTAGGCGGTAGGCGGACTCTCTCCGCCGCGCACCCGCCTACCGCCGTTTATAACCTTGGTTGTAACAACTATCGAAATTAAGCTTATGAGTCATACCGTGAAATTATATGAGAGAGTTATTGAGTAATGATAAAAAAACAAAGACTAGAATTTCAGAGAATCATTATGGTTTTACATTGAGATCTACTATGGAAGCCATTTACTTACTAAGAAAATTAAGTGAAAGATTTATAGAAAAAAATAAAATCTACATATGATTTTATTGACTTACAGAAACTTATGATCAAGTTCCTAACGAAAAACACGTTGGACTTTGAAGAAGAAGCATGTTTTTAGTAGTTATATTGAGATTATTAACGATATGTAGGATAGAGGTATGATGATTGTGCAAACTATTTGAGGACTTTACCTATTACTATTGCCTTACATTAATGATTAGCATTGAGTACACTTATGTTTTGACGCTAGTTATGGATGAAATTACTAGGCATATCCCGGAGGAGGTTCCATGGAGTATGATGTTTACTGATAACATTGTGTTGGTTGATGAGAGTAGAGAAGGGTTAGTTGCTAAAATAGAAGTGTGAAGGGAGACCTTAGAATCTAAGAGATTTAGGATTAGTAGAATTGAAAACAGAGAATATGAAATGTAATTTTAAATTGAAGTCCAGGAGAAATGAGGGAGGAGTCCATATAGATGGACAAGAGATACATAAGAGTGAAAGTTTTCGGTATTCAAAGTCAGTTATTCATCAAGATGGAGAGATTGAGAAAGATGTGATGCATAAATTAAAATATGATGGTTGAAACATAGAAGTGCTTTCGGAGTACTATGTAATTGCAAGATACCTATGAAGTTGAAAGCATTTCTTTTTACAAAACTGGAAGTCTAGCTATGCTTTATGTATCAAAGGATTGGATAATTAAGAAACATGTCCAGAAAGTTAGTTTAGCTGATATGAAAATGCTAAGGTGGATGTGTGGTAATACATTAAATGATAGGATTAGCAATGAGTGTATCCATAGCAAGACTAGGAAAAATTGACTTAAATGATTTGGACATGTGCAATACAGACCCATAGATGCCCCCTTAAGGAGGAGCAATAATATATTATTTATGGAGCCGTTAGAACCTGGTTTGAAGTGTTAGAAAAATTAAAAAAGAGAGAAATTTTGTTAGCGTTACAGATGACATGACCCTTAACAGAGCCAAATGGGAGAAGATGAATCAAACAACTGACCCCATAAATTTGGGATAAAGCCGAATTGAAGAAGAGACTCAAATAACCAACACCATAAATTTGGGATAAAGGCTTTGTTGTTGTTGTAACGAAGTCTCCATATTTGACCAATAGCAACACTCAAAGTCTCAAACCTCTATTTACCTTAATATAATATTTTAGTCAGTACACTGTTCTTTCTTGAAATTTTACAATTAGAGGCTGCTTGATACAAACTATCTGCCTTTAACGTCATTAGACTTTTCAAGGTCATATCTAGCAATGATCAAGAAAGTTTGGAATCTTGTAAATATTACTTGTAATCTGTATTCTGTCCAAGGATAGTAGGGACACACTATAAGGATTTGATATCACCCTACTGAATAATTTGTGCATACTCTGAGCGTGCTGTGTAACTATGTTCATGTTATTTGTAGGTGCATTTTAAATTGTTTGCCATTTGGTAGATATGGTTATGCCAATGCATTTCAAGCAAAATGACTGTTAGTCTGCTTAATGATGAACTCACATTCCAGCAGATAATGAGTCCAGCAACTGTAGAATATTTGATAATTCCTATCGTTTTTGAGCATGTGAAAGATTGTTATCTTTTTGGTCTACTGAATGTCTCCTGTCATCACATTTACTTCAATATGATTAAGCTTTTGTACTTATAGCTCAACAAGAAGCATAAGTTTCTTTATATAACCGTTGTTCCTGTTCTTAAATAGGTATGCAACTGCAAGTGCTCGTTCTGACGGTCTTCTTTTGCTTTGTGGAGGAAGGGATCAGAGCAGTGTGGTGAGTAAATTTTGCTCTGAAGAATGATAATCTTAGTTTTCCACAAAATAATGATCATCTTGGATAGATTTCATTCACCTCTTATTCAGAAGCAAATTAATTTACCTTAATAATGATTTACATTTTTCAGTACATATTCTGTATGACGTCGTATATTTAGATTGACCATGTAGGTCAAATATGCTTAATATCAGTTTCAAATGTAATGATAGGATTCATACTTGTTATTGGTTCAGCTTTGTAGTTGTGTATAGATTGTTTATAGTTACAGTTGCTATGTTGTGTTGGCTTCTATCGTTCTTTCAGTTTACTTCCATCAGATACATATTACATTGGTCCTCCAACTCTTGGCCTTTTGAGTTTTAGATGGTATCAAATCTCAGATCCGAAAGTTCAAAATTTGCTGTCGTATCTATCTAATGGTGTATGATTTTGATATCTGCATCCTGTGAATATTTTTAGTCCTTGAGAAATGTAAAAGCCAGGGAGATGCTAGATTCTGATGACATTGTTACCAAATGGTATAGTAGAAAAATCTTGATGCAATCATGTAAGTATTAATTTTGTCTATATAAAGGATTTATGATTTACCACCTTCACTTTGTTGTGAGATCCCACGACTCGACTTTCATCACAAAGTTCTTTAGTTTTTTCTGGATACAAATGTAATTGAACCTGCCGGCCCCATTCTAATGGGAAAAGGCTTGGATGATGATGTTATGTAACTGAACCTGGAAACAACTCTTTTTCTTTTTTCTTCTTCTGGATACTCAGACTCTCCATCCGTTGATTGTCCTTGTCAGGGAGCATTCAGGTGTGAGCTGATAGCCTGATACTTTGTTATAAATCAACTTTCTGTTTTCATATTGCAGTTCAACCCTTTTTTTGCAGTTTGGATATATTAGATTGTTATCATGGTGGTAGTTATAGGTTCAGTATGCTGATAACTTCTTGATGTAATTGCCTTGTGCATTTGATATTTAGAAATTTGTCATCATTAAGGTTTGAGAGGTTAAATTTGAAAATATTGATGTTGAATTCTTTTGAGCATGAATTAGGAGAACTAGGCACTCCTGGGTTTGTGTTTCTGGTTAGATCTTTTATTATTTTTTCGACATTTATATCGTCAAACTAAATTAAAATGTCAAACCTTAATGATGACAACTTTCCAAATAGCAAATGCATAAGGTAAACACCCTTCGAATCTATGCTCTTGCTTTTGGCAAATTGAGAACAGCAAATTGTCAATCAATAACACACAGGACATATTTTCTGCCTTTTGTTGGCATATGCCTACTTTTCTACTTTGATTATTGTTCTTTATACATGTCTCAAAAGCAGGTGTTTGTGCAGATCTGATCTAGAATTGTATTTAATTTCTCTTTCCAGCTTCATATTAAACCTTTTACTGTCTCGGTTTAATTTGTTGGAAGCAGTCTTGAATCCTCTCCTTTATTACTTATCAAACCTGTGGTAAATCGGCTCTGAAAATATTCTGTCAACAGCCTGTCTTGATAGAAAATGTCTAATATTTGAGACCCATTGTTTCAGGCTTCAGTCCTGCCATGGCTTTTAGAATGTTTCCATACCATAGTTTGGCCTCTATATTTCCCATTAAAATTACTGTGTGGAAATGTAAATAACATTCATCTTCACTCTAGAAATAGACTCTTGCACATTGGTTGAATGTACACCAATGTTTAATTTAGTTTGCTAGTGATATTACTGATGTAGATTTTCTGTCTGCATCTTCTACGGATCTAACGCATTTATTGGTTTCTTATGCGCAAGGAGAACTGTGTGGTGTGAGTTGGCTATGAAGCAGGTTTTAAGATTTAGTCTGCACTAATATAGAGTGCAATATCCATTTCTAAATTGAGACCCCAAAGAGTGTAAGTAGTGGAAAGAATCTCATAGTTGATCGTTGACAAGATATTCCCACACTTTTACATATTTGAAGTTTCGAATACCTGCATGCACAATACTCAAATATGTTTGTACGGCACTCAATCTATTGTATTATATTGTTTTCTATATTCAACCTTTTTTTATATTTTGGAATAAATTAGATGCAAATATTTTCTCTCTTCTTTAATGTAGCCTCTAGCAAGCGCATATGGTCTGGCAAAACATAGGGATGGGCGTTGGGAGTGGGCTATTGCCCCTGGTGTCTCTCCTTCTCCTAGATACCAACATGCTGCTGTGAGACCTATGCTTTCATTTCTTCTCTCTTTTTCACATTTAGTGTCTGGGAGTCAAATTAATAATTGTGTGCTTGTTATATGTCGTAGGTTTTTGTCAATGCACGTCTTCATGTATCTGGAGGGGCTTTGGGTGGTGGGCGCATGGTAGAAGATTCATCAAGTATTGCAGGTGGGAATTTAAGTTTTCATGTTTTGGGCGTGTTGCAGTAAATGGATAAATAATTTGTATAAATTTTTCTGATTGCCTTACTGAGAAATCCATATACCACTGCTTACTTAAGAAAATTTGATCATAGGCTCATCCATGGATCCTTCTTGAGAACATCTATCTTGTTTGTTTATCGTAGGTGTCCTGTGACACTGGCATGTGATCTGTGCAATATGCAATTAAATTTCCCTCCCCCCGGGAGTTATATTATAAAGAAATGCGATAAAGTGAGATCGTAATTTCTGTGAACATCATTAGCCACAGCAGTCCTACTCTAAATAAAAAAACATGAGGTTATTTATTGGTTTCTTGGTGTATGTGTATGTTGCACGGAGGGTGGGGGATTTATATATAAAAATGTTGCCAAAACTTAAGTACTTCAAATTTCTGCCGATTATATTAGTTTTCACTATTTACTAAATAGCTGCTCCTTTATACCCATGGTAAGTTTGGATACAGCCAGCGAAGATAGGATGTATGGGATCAGTGTATGATCTAGACTGATTGGTTACTGCTAGCATTTGTTCTAGGCAACATAAACTATCTTTTGCAGTCAGTTCGTTATTTGGTCTTCACAGTTAAATAACTATTGTGAATGAAGACACGATTGCTGGATTGCAGTTAAGAGTTAGAAATAACACATTTGCTTTACCATGTAAGCTAGTCGAACACGTCCATGATATCATCAGATTAAGTGAGGATCAGAGACCTGGGCTATTGTTCACCCTATGCTGCTATCATGGGTTCTGGCAGTCTAATGATAATAATCATGAAATATGTATCTAGTTCATCGTTGCTAATCGAACTCGTATTGAGCCTGTAAATAAGGATTGTTTTTTAATGTTACAGTGAACATGGCCTTTAACTGAGCTGAATGGAAAAAAGGATTTAAATAGCCGACCTCAGAATAAAGGCTTTGTTGTTCTTGTAGTTTGTCAGTCGCCGATTTATGCTTAAATAACTAATTTTAAGCAAATGTTTTGCTAAGGGTAGATTGTCATTCTCCTTTTCGATGCAGTCTGGTTATTGTGTTTCCTCCACTTGATCATAGAAGTGTGTGCCTTTGTTTGTAGTGTTGGATACTGCTGCTGGAGTTTGGTGTGATACAAAGTCTGTGGTCACTAGTCCCAGGACAGGTAGATACAGTGCTGATGCAGCTGGTGGAGATGCTTCTGTTGAACTAACACGACGGTGTAGGCATGCAGCAGCTGCGGTTGGGGATCTTATTTTCATTTATGGAGGGTTACGAGGCGGTAAGAATGAGCCAGCCATTGGCTCTATTTCTAGGACATGAAGTCGATTCAATGTCTTTCATTTCACCTGTGTGCATATTAGAGGCATTTCCTGTATGCATATTATTTTTTCATGGTAGAATATTAGTAGAGGATAGCTAATAAAAGAGTTTGTGCCTACAATTTTGTGATTTACTAGTATATTTAAGTTTGTGACCCTCTGATCTTTATCCTGTTGATTATGTTGCTTTCTAGCACAGCCTTTTCTATATGACTGCTTTCATCAGATTTATTACATCAGTTCATTTTCTTTAATAATATTAAAAACCGATGTGTTCTCACCCCGAGACATCTAGATACCATGTCTGCTTCCCAAATTTCTGAAGTAGGTACATAAACATTCAAGTTTACTTACTAAAAGACCTCTTGTGAGCGTTAGGTAAAAATATGAACATATCTTTTGCTAATTCTTATATTTAGAACATTGAATGAACAAAAGCATTAACTATTTAATTTAATTTTGTGAGCCAACACAATTATTTATCAGAACCAAAGCAGTGGTCTACAGTACATGCCCTATTAAGGTGGTTTAAAACTGGTTAGAACACTTATTTTGCATCACATTCACATTTATAATTTTGATTACACTCAACTTTCCGTCATTAACTCTAGCACAGAAAATAGTAAGTATGAGTTTTGAACAAGAGAGACCTTTAACTATGCATGTTCATAGTTGTTAAGAGAATAAGAGCACATAAATTGTTTGCATCACATCTCATCTCATCTGTAAGTTTGACTACAATTCAAGTTGCAGTTGTTAACTCTAGAATTAAGATTTACGTTGGATTATTGCAGTGATATTTAACTATTTTTTCATTCTTCTAGATGTTTGTTTATGATGTCATATGTTCCTATTTTGTCTGCTTTTCGCTTCACTGTGCTGATGTCGTCTTCTGAGCCATTTTAGTGTTCCCATTTGTCTGCATTTCCGATATCTTCATATGAATACCCATAGTCGTTATCATGTGGCCATCTAAATAATCACTGCTTGCAAGGGTAATCCATTTGGAAGAAGAAAATGGAGTCCCATGGAATCTTCTAATGTTTGTACATGATAAGCATACCTTTGAAAGGTCATATAGAGTGCAAAACCTGTTTACTAACGATACATGTGTTGCTTTCATGTGGAGCTCTCTTTTGAGAGGTACATGTAAACATGACTTCCTTTTAGGCTTATTTGCACTTAAATACCATGAACTTTGCTCTATGTTTACTTTAATACCATTAGTTTTTTGTTCACATTCCTTGAAACTTTTTTTCCTTTTATCAGTTTAAATACCATGAACTCCATGAAATTGTCATGGAAAAAGTGATGGTTATAACCTTGTCATATTTCTTCCTCCACCTCCCACCCACCCATCCACGAGCTATGTCGCACGGACACTGATCCGACACAACACACTTTAGACACGGTGACATTATTTTGACACTATCGATGGTTTCAGATCTAAGTTTTGTAGGCACAGATTTGGATACAGACAAGAGACATTTGAACAATGGTACTTAAAAAAAATTCAGGATACAGGTATGACTAGGATACAGAGTTATACATACACATGAAAGTATATCTGCCTATATGGGCCAATATTAATGGACCGAAATTAATTAAATGCTATCAATTTTAGCATAAACCAAATAAGACCCACTCCTTGCCACAACACTCCTTCTATCCCCATTCTCACCCGTGGTTACCTGAATTAATCGTTTAGGTAGCATTCCGCAAGCCGGAAACACCCTTTATGGGAACACGTCCAAGATCCTGGAAATGACCAAATTCTTCTAGCTAATTGGTTGATTCTTGCATGTTCTTGACGAAGTCTCATGATTTGGGACTTCTCCCATGTTTGCGTTTTCATGATTGCTTTGCCACTATCTAAGGTAGTGATAATGCTTGTGGTGCTATGATAGGAAAAATGGCGGTGGGGTGCGGGGTGTGTGGTGGGTTTGAGGGTGGTGTGGGGGTAGTGTTGTTAGCGATGGTGGGGCAGGAAGGTGCCTTTAGGAGGAGGGAGATGAAGTTGGTAGATCATGATGAACAATAGTGATCCATTTGGATGCCCAATCGCATTTCCGTCGTTATGTTATAGTCTGCTTATAGTTGTATTGTATGCAGATGTGATCATAGTTGTAACCTGGATTCTCATGCTTTCAGAGTTTGCGACTGATGACTACCACTTTTTTTGCTTTACTTTGATTTTAATTAATTTATGATTAATGTCACAGGTGTACTGCTTGATGACCTCCTTGTTGCAGAGGATTTGGCTGCTGCTGAAACAACAAGTGCAGCATCTCATGCAGCAGCAGCTGCTGCCTCTAACGTGCAACCAGGAAGGTCACCGGAAGGTACCCATTTTCTGATGAAAGAACAAGGCAAGGTATTCCTGAAGCTGCCCCTGATGGTGCGTTGTTCTTGGGACTCCGGTTGCTGCTCCTGTTAATGGTGATATGTATACTGATATAAGTAGTGAAAATGCGATGCTTCAGGGACCAAGGTAGTGTTATGGAGGATATACTTGTTATCACAAGTTCATTATTTTTAACATTTATTTGTCTTTTTTCTTGGATGTTGAATCGCATAAACTTAGGATATATTTTGATGTAGGAGACTCAGCAAAGGTGTAGACTACCTGGTTGAAGCTTCAGCAGCAGAGGCTGAGGCAATAAGTGCCACTTTAGCTGCTGCAAAGGCCCGTCAAGTTAATGGTGAGGCTGAACAAGTGCCTGATCGAGATCGGGGTGCTGAGGCTACTCCAGTGGGCCCCTGATTAAAGTTCCAGAGCCTTCTCTATCAAATAGTACCACGCCCCATGGGGTTCGTCTACATCACAGAGCGGTCAGTATATAGGTTCAACTTGGACATGTTTTTCTCTCTTCTAGACCCTACTAACTATTTTGAATGGAAGAGGAGCCAAAATTGTTATTTTGACTTTGTTAGTCGGTTCTCTATTGGTAAATTTATTCCATACTTTGACCAATTCATACAAACTTTAAACCTGATACTTTTGCTTTGCAAATATTCAAAACTGAAAATTTCCTCTACTATATCCAGGTGGTTGTAGCTGCTGAGACAGGCGGTGCTTTGGGTGGTATGGTACGACAGCTTTCCATCGATCAGTTTGAAAACGAAGGCAGGAGAGTGAGTTATGGTACTCCTGAGAATGCAACTGCAGCAAGGAAACTATTAGATCGTCAAATGTCTATCAATAGTGTGCCTAAAAAGGTTCGTCATATATTGTTAGCTAGGGAGCTACAAACTGACTCCTCTATGTTGGTTTTCCTTCAGCTACAAACTGACACATTTAGCTTAATGTGTCATAGAGATGAATGCAATTCCTTTTCACAAATTATATCATCTTAGCTCTTCGTTTAAACTGTTTATACTTTATAGTCTAGGGAACTTGAAGGGTTCCCCTTGGTTGCATGAGCTTAAACTGCATAGGCAAAGCTAGGTCTACATCCGCCAATTTTCCGTCTAGTTTTATGGCATTGGCCCTCTCATGCACATAGCTACCTTGGCTAGGAGGTCAGTGAATACTCCTATTACACTCGTAGTTTGGCACCAACATAGAGGGCTGATGCCAGACCGACAGACGATCATTGCAACTTTATCAATTCTTCTTTTGGATATTTTTCATGCTCCACAGCTTCTCCTGTTCTGATGGGAGAAGGCTTGTATGGCGAACGTCGACGATGATAATATTCGTTGTGTGGACTCTGGCATGCTATTATGATATCCTTTATATACAACTGAAATAAATGCTAGCATGAAATTTGATAATGTCTTTTTTATTTTTCTCATTTTTAATGAAACTCTAAAAGCATAATATTTGGCAACATTGCTGCTATAAGTTTATGCCTTTTTTGAATTTGGTTTTGTTATTTCAAGCTTGTTCATTGCAATTCAGGTCATTGCTCATCTTCTGAAGCCCCGAGGTTGGAAGCCTCCTGTGCGCAGGCAGTTTTTCTTAGACTGCAATGAAATTGCAGATCTTTGTGACAGTGCAGAAAGGATATTTTCGAGTGAGCCTAGTGTTCTGCAAATAAAAGCCCCTGTTAAGATATTTGGTGATCTACATGGTCAGTTTGGCGATCTCATGCGTCTTTTTGATGAGTACGGTGCCCCGTCAACGGCAGGGGATATAGCGTAAGTCTTGCCAGATAACTCGGTAGAACCTTTTAATTTAGTTTGTTTATGCTTCCTTACTATGATGCATTTGCTAGTTGTGCTGTTTTGCTATGCATTGTCTCAAAATTCTAGTTTAGGCAGTTTTGTCCAGTTTGATTTGTGACATTTTATTATTATATGGATTTTTTCAATTGACTTCGTCTTTCCCTTTTTATTTATGTAACAGTATTAATAATATTGACAACTGTAGCATAGCAGTATTTATAGTCTAGCATTACTTACTGTAAAGCAGTTTTAGTGCCCAGTTTCATGATTCAACGAATGCCCTACATTGTTGCAATTTTCCCGACTTTTTTGTGGAAGTAATTTATGGTTTTGCAATATTTAAGTTTCAGTGGTTAGAAAGATTTTAAAAGGCCAAAGTTGTTACTTATCAGTTCCTGAGACTTCTTTTAGAAGACAAAGGAAGTTGCCTGCTTTGCTGATTTTGCCATGGAATTTACAAATAATATCTTTATTTTTGCAATTTTGGCCTCTGATTTTTGTAGAGATTTCTGATTTTACAATATTTAGTTATGGTTTATGGATGAGTTTAAAAGAATTGAGAAGTGCACAAATTAAGTTATTGGATTATGAGAAAGTTGTTCGTTTTATGAACTTCCGAAAGCTTGTGTTAGGAGATGAGATGATTAATCTTGTACATTTGAACATGAGTTGGGAAAGCTGTATAAATTTGTTGGATTAATTCTAATGCTGGGAAAACAAATCACTTTATGGAGACAGATGGCCATGGTAAGGTATGATAGGTTTTATTATGAGTTGTACGAATGTCATGTATGAGAAATGAAATATCAAGTATTGAAAATGATATGATGTTTTGCCGTCATCTGATCATTTACAATTTTGTATTATGTATATGAGGATGTTTAGCATTTAATTTTATTTGAAAGTGTACAAATAGTAGTATTTTTTACTCATTGCAATGGTAGACAAGCTATCACATGAAAGGTCGTAGTGTTATGCTGGGAGACGTTTGTAATGTCATAATAATAGAAGTATGTAGTGGTAAAACTGAGAAAATTTTAATCACGTTATCGGCCAAAAGTATAAAGTGGTTGGAGAGAAAATTAGGATCTATAAGAGTTCAAGAATGAAATGGTAGATCTTTTAACTAGGGATACAGGTGAGGACAATGGTAAAGGGAGGGAAGAAGCAAATGTTATATAATTTATTTCCAATGTTTTAAGAAAGTCGCAAAAGGAGATCCTTGAAGAGATGAGGGTGAAGTTTGTATTGATGAACATGGAATACCTAAGGGTTAATTTTGATGCTTGGGATCAGTTATTCATGGTGAGGACACCATTTGGGAAAGTACAAAAATACTACAGGATGGGTAAGAACTTTTTTTTGCTTTTCTTTGTAGCCCTTTAGAACCATGGCTATTTAGTTGAAGGGAGAATTATACAAGACGGAGTTGCTCGGAACAAGGTTTGGGGGCAGAAGAAGAGGCCATTCTCCGCTAAAAAATGAACTGGTAGATCTTTTAACTAAGGGATACAGGTGAGGACCATGGTAAAGGAGGGAAGATGCAAATGTTATATATAATTTATTTCCAATGTTTTAAGAAAGTCGCAAAAAGAGATCCTTGAAGAGATGAGGGTGAAGTTTGTATTGATGAACATGGAATACCTAAGGGTTAATTTTGATGCTTGGGATCAGTTATTCATGGTGAGGGCACCTTTGGGAGAGTACAAAAATACTACAAGATGGGTAAGAACTTTTTTGCTTTTCTTTGTAGCCCTTTAGAACCATGGCTATTTAGTTGAAGGGAGAATTATACAAGACGGAGTTGCTCGGAACAAGGTTTGGGGGCAGGAGAAGAGGCCATTCTGCGCTAAAAAATGAGTGCTACATACACAAAAAGCGTGTGAAAGAGCGCCGCACGGAATTGCCCTCAAGGAAGAGAGATTAGAGACATCTAACTATTCGTTTTGTCTAGCATGGGGAAGCTTGCTGGGAATCACCGTAAATGGGGATGGAGTTGATTCTTGCTTCACTTGTCGGGTTGACTCCTCCCGGAATTGACATGCATTCTACATGGGTTGGAATGTTGGCAATCGAGAAACATTTTATGATCTGATTCTACTGCAATTGGAATATATGGTTTGAACATGTGAAATGGAGATTTATGGGTGCTTTGGTTAGAGGGATGACATTTGAAGGTACTAGTGAGTTAAGGCTTGCATTGAGGCGGTGAAAGAACATAAGACGGTCTCTAATTGAGGTGATGGCCCTAAATAGAGCTGAATGGAGGAATGATTCACATCAGACTTTTAATAACTGAGACGGAGTCTTTCTTGTTTTTGTTATACGTTACAATTTTATTTCCTCTAATCCAAATTTGAAATACATGCTCTTTGAAATTGGCAGTATTGAATCTATGTCCAAATTATATGATTTACATTCTATAGCATCAGAGTATGACACTGGAAATCTGATCACATAACTTTGTTGCCTTCAAGTGCTTGTTGTGACACTACATTTTTTTTTCCTTTAGTGAGCAGCTTTTCTTTGTTAGATTTGTTAGACTCCATTGAGTTGAGCTCTTCCTCGACATCCTTCATATGCTGATTTGCTTTTGATTTTCAGTTATATTGATTATCTCTTCTTAGGAGATTATGTTGATCGTGGTCAGCATAGTCTGGAAACCATTTCGCTTCTCCTTGCACTGAAGGTATTACTTTGGATTGCAATATAAAATTTTCTAATTAGCATATACTGCTGTCTCCAGTCAGCTGTAAGAGAATAATTTTGTACATTTTTTGTCATTGCAGGTTGAATACCCTTGTAACGTACATTTAATACGCGGAAATCATGAAGCAGCAGATATTAATGCCCTATTTGGTTTCCGCATTGAATGCATTGAACGCATGGTAGTTAAAAGATGGATCTTCTGTGTTCTGTTTCTTAGCCAATTTGTTGCACCTTGTCATTTTTCTATACTTGGAAATAACAGGGAGAACGAGATGGAATCTGGGCTTGGCATCGAATTAATCGATTATTTAATTGGCTTCCTCTGGCTGCATTAATTGAAAAGAAAATCATTTGCATGCATGGTGGCATTGGTCGGTCTATAAATCATATAGAACAGATTGAGAACCTACAACGCCCAATTACCATGGAAGCTGGTTCTGTTGTTCTTATGGATCTACTATGGTGAATACTCAATCACTCATAATGCTTTTGTGTTAATTCTTATCTTATTTATTGGGATCAGACTCTGTTTTTCTTATTTGCACAGGTCTGATCCAACGGAGAATGATAGTGTTGAAGGGTTAAGACCAAATGCTAGAGGACCTGGCCTGGTTACTTTTGGGGTTAGTGTATTGTTGTTTCTTCACATATAATGTTTGTATCTTCTTTTACCTGTCTTCATATAACATTCTTCTCTTGATATTCCCTATTTTGAAGGATGTAATAGTTGGGTGGGGCCTGAAGAGTGCCAGTAGGCTGCTTGCGGCTTAGCTAATTCCAAAAGGAGATTTAGGGATGAATAATAGAGTGAATTAGGTATATATTGACAGAAATTGGTATATATTTTGTCAGTTCTGGACCGTATCTGAATAGGTAAATGGAACCCATCTTGTATAGGAGAGATTTTCACTTTGTTATGCTTAACAATGAAAGCTTTGGCAAGGATGCAACATGGGGGGTGGAGGTGGGTGCATATATGTCCTGTACAAAAACTATTGCAGAGCAAGATGTTGAACTAAGTTATGCTGATACAGGGTTTAAGTAGGATTAAATTAGGATGTGACCGGTTCAAGCAATACATAATTGTTTATTTATAAACAAAGTTATACAACCCCGCAAAATAGTCAGATTAAGATGGAGAATGTAATGACAGAAGTTTCTGTAAGATGATTTCAGTTCTGCAAATATCTGAATGGAAATCCAGCTCGGAGAGGATAGATGTCTACTTTGTAAGCTTGACTGATAGGATAAATGATTACAAATGTTGCAATAGAAAGGATTACAGATATATGTGATTGTCATAAATGTTTGCAGAGGAAGATGTAATGAATTTTTTTTTTTTTTTTTGATTTTTCTGGCCAAGTGTGAGGCAGGGTGTAAAATATTGCATAATGTGGATATTACTGTCAGTGATTGTTATGGTAGCTAAATTGTACTAAGTTGACACAGTAGCCACCTTGGTGTGGCAAAGATGCATTTTATTAGAAAGGTATCGTTTTTACTCTAAGCTAGAAAAACTCCTTTAATAGAACCGATGAATTGCTTACTAGTTATGGTACTCTGATATGCAGAACCTCGATTAATAACTAATCTAAGGGAGGGTTTCTAAGTTGGTGAGATTAAGGTCTTGTTTCTTGAAGATTATTGCTTTCTTTCTTCTCTTTCAGTCAGATTTAGCGAGTGATCCATTTTTCATTTTGCAATGTTAGTGTCAGAGGAAAGATTTCTGGAAAGAAGCCAAGGACTCAACAGTGTTGGGAAGTGGATAACTGCAGTTATGCATGCTATGCTACTATCAGTATGATAAGTAGAGCATGCAATAAGAGAGATGAAAGAAGCAAATAAGAGAAGGGATTACTGCCTTTATTATTATTTACTTGATTATATTTCAAAAAAATATAAACAACGCAGTAATTGATTGACCACCTGGAAAGTCCTGTTCCAGAGATCCCATGGAGTTCCAAGGGGAAAGCTATCAGGAGATTGCACGCATTGGACAAGCCAAAGAATAAGATACATGATCCACATTATAAATTGGGGGAGATGAATTAAGATACATGATCTAGCACAACATAATGCTGAAATGGGAATGTTTTCCGAAAGTTAGGATAAGGCAAAGCCAAAACATAAACTGTAAATTATAAGTTCCTGTATTCTGTTGTGTGTACATAGCTTAATAACCATTCAAAAGCCTTCATATTTCAACAGAGAAAAACTTTTAGTATAAATTAAAATAAATCATAACCAATCATCTATATGTGCATTGAGCAACGAGTTGTCCGTCTTCCGACATATATCCAACTCGGCTGCACATATCCATTGAAGTGTCTTTGCTACATAGGACCATATCATATCTACGTGGTACGAGTTTGTAAGAAGTCCATATCTCTTGTCTCTTCCTGACATGAGCAGGAAAAAATGTGATTATGTTTGTTTTTTTGATGTCGTTTATATGCTATAGAAGTTTAGCATGTTGTTTTATTGACCTTCTATTATCTAGACTCATCACTCATTTATTGGGTCCATCCAACCTTGGGCCCTGTAGAATAGAATAATTGGATGGTATTATTGAAAGAGAGATTACGTATAAATAGGAGAGGACTAGCCTCCTCCTTATTCTCTACCCGATGTGGGACTAAATAAGTAATACTCAACCCCCTCTCAAGCAGGAGCGTAGATGTCAATCATGTCCAACTTATTACAAAGAAACTTAACTCGATGGCCTAAAATAGACTTCGTAAAGATATCGACTATCTGTCCAGTCCTCACATGGTGAAATGTTATCATCCCTTTTTGATACTCATCACGGACGAGTGGATGTCGATCTCAATGTGTTTCATCATTTCATAGAATACATGATTGGTAGCAATATGGATAGCACTAAGATGTAGATGCTCCTGCCAATGACAGGCTATCCGTACATATGATGACAAATATCTATGCAGAATTTGTTGAATTCCAAATTCAGTGTCGTGGTGAAGCTTCTACATCTGAATCCACAGCCAGATATTCAGCGACATGTGTGGTAAGGTCGAAGCAGTAGATGATTGACTCTGGTGTGTCTGATCATATTATAGGCGGTATAGGTATGTTGCGTGATTATGTATCGATGGGTCATGAGACCGATATTATTGTTGTCAATGATAGTCCACTGAAAGTTCATAAGAAATGAAGTACCCGTCTTTCTTCTGTTCTGTCACTCACTTTAGTATTACATACACTTGGAAACCCATTCAATTTACTATCAGTTAGTCGGATTACTCGTGACTTGCAATGCTCGATAACATTTTTTCATGATAGTTGTATTTTTTCATGACCTGAGGATTGAGAAAACTATCGGTAGGGGTTATGTAGCTTGAGGCTTGTACATGTTTGACATAAATTCTTCCGTTGCCTGTTCTTGCGTGTCTCTCGATACGTTTGAGTTGCACTGTCGGTTAGATCTTCCATCTATCCAAGCTCTCCAGTTGTGTCAATCTTTAAACTTCAAATTCCTTTCATTGTGAGTAATGTAGTTGGCAAAACATCACTAGATATCCTATCCGGTGAGTCTAAAGCTGACTCAGCTCCTTTTGAGTTGGTGCATACTGATGTATGGGGGTCTTGTCCTATTGAATCTGTGATGGGTTTTAAGTATTTTGTCTCCTTTGTTGATGACTACTCCCGAGTCACTTCTGTCTACTTGATGAAAAATTGTTCCGAACTCTTTGATATTTGGTGCAATTTTTATGCTAAAATCAAATCCAATTTGGGGTTCCTATTAAGTGTCTTCAGAACGATAATGGTCGTATGTATCTCGAGAGTTCAATTTTCATCTGGCTAAACATGGAACCATCTACCAAATTTTATTTCCTTACCACAACAAAGAATGCAAGACTTGTCACATTTTGGAAACTACACGTGCTCTTATGTTTCATGCATGTATCATTTAAAATTTTGGTCCATGCAGTTCTTACAACTTGCTATCTGGCAATACTCTCTTTTCTCGGTTATATTCCAATCGTGTGCCGTTTCCCTCTACCTCTCAAAATATTTGACTGTTATGTTTGGGACACTCGACCTACTCATTCTAAGTTGGATCCAAACTTTCCAAAGGCAATCAAATGTATTTTTCTTGGGTATCCGAAAGATTAGAAAATGTATCGTTGTTTTTTTCCAACTTTGAAGAGGTACTTTATGTCTCGTGATTTACCTTTGTTAAATTGAGTTCCCCCTTCCTGCAACTACTGATTCTGTTCCAAAAGTTTATCCAGATGAGAACTTCCTCTTGTATCCACTTCAAACCCAGCAGCCTCTCGTAAGGGTGTCCTCCCTTACCGAGACAGTCTTGCCGTCCAGTGGTCCCCAAATATTAATCCAGTTAGAACGACAACGCCAATCTCGCTGTCCCATGGTTTGCTAACACCACCTCCGTTAGTATATGCATCACCAATAGTATCCATAGCTGTAGAGCCGATGTCGTCATCAGGGTCCTCCTCCAGCTCCACTGCTTCACCACCACCTGATATACTGACTCGCCCATGTCGTGTATGTTGCGACCATCCTTTATATGTTGAGAACTACAAAGGACTCGCGAGACACACTCAGTCTTGTTGGCTACTATTAATGTGATTAAGATTCCCAATTCTGCAGAGGGACTCAAATATCCTGGTTGACCTGCCGCAATGGAAGAGGAAATGCGAGTGCTTCGGGAGAATCATACGTGGGACTTGATTGATTTGTCAACCGGTAAGAAGGCGGTATGATACAAATGAATATTTACAATCAAGGTGAAACCGGATGACTCTCTTGATCGTCTAAAACTCGTCTTGTGACAAAAGGATATTCTCATATGTATGGTGAGGATTATTTTGAAACATTCTCCCCAATTGTTAGGATGACTTTTGTGCGAGTACTTCTAGCCTTAGCTGTCCACTATGACTGGCCACTACTTCAGTTGATGTGAACGCCTTTCTTCATGGGGACCTTGAGGAGGAAGTGTATGTGGTGCAACCTCCTGGGTTCATTGCAAGGGAGGGTGAAGTATGCTATCTGCGAAAGGCTTTCTACGGTCTCAAACAATCATCCCGTGCTTGGTTTGGTCGATTTACACAGGTCGTTACTCAGTTTGGCATGTGTCAATCAAGAAGGAACATTCGGTATTCTACCGACAGATATCAGGCGGACGGATACTACTTGGTGTCTATGTTGATGATATTGTGATAACGGAAGACGACAGTCAAGTAATTGTAGGATTGAAAAAGTTTCTGGGTGAACAGTTCCAGACTAAAGATATGGGATCATTGAAGTACTTTTTAGGAATCAAAGTCACAAGGGGAAAGCAAGATATTGTTATGTCTTAGCAGAAATGTGCTCGTGAGTAGTTTTATGACTTCTCCACTAATTTCGCATTAGCAGGTAGTTCTCAGAATCCTGCGCTAGCTAGCTCTGATGCCATGTAGAATAGAATAGTTGGATGATATTATCGAAAGAGAGATTACATATATATATATATATATATATATATATATATATATATATATATATATATATAGGAGATGAATAGCCGCCTCCTTATTCTCTACCCGATGTGGGACTAAATCCCTATTACTCAGCGGGCCTCATATTTTAAGCATGCAAAATGTGTTGTTTATGAGATGAAATCCTTTCCAGAGTTGATGATTGTTTCCCATGGCTTTGTTTTCATGCTTATTTCCTCTTTATATTAAATGTTCTTTTTTGCGTTATTTATTACCAAGTTTGCTAGAAGTTCATTTGTGAAAATTTGCTTCAAAACCAATGTGAAAAGTCATTGAACTCTATGGTCTCTAGAAGGTTCTAGAAACCCAGTAACTCCTGTCCTGTCAGCTTGCTATGTCGGACCTTCTATCTTATGATGTCTTGATACAAGGCTATCTTATGATGTCTTGATACAAGGAAATGTTGCCTATGCTTTTAATTTTTCGGCTATTTAGATTTTTCCATCATGATCAATTTACAAAAAATTCTAGATAAAATATCTGAATAGTTTGAAACTCATTTTCTCTATGTTAAAAGTGACCAAAATGGATGGTATATTAGCTCAAAAAGAGAGCAGATTTTATTTGCCCGTGTTAAAAGGTCTTTAAAAGTTGTTCAGTTGGGGGCAACTTGACGCATGGATCGGATGTGTCCAAATCAATCGGTTATTAATCTTCTTTAAGGTTTTGCACAGTATGATCATGATGAATGGTGATGTCTTCATTTTTGGTTTTGGCTGATCGGTTAGGTCATCTCACAATAAGGATATCAAGATACCATTTATGATTCCTCTCTATTATACCATTTATGATTCCTCTCTATTTAAGTTGTAGATAAGCTTTCTAAGTGATGTTGTTTTATGCAGCCTGATCGTGTCATGGAGTTCTGTAACAACAACGATCTGCAGTTGATAGTACGTGCACATGAGTGTGTGATGGACGGTTTTGAGCGTTTTGCTCAAGGCCACCTAATCACTCTTTTCTCCGCAACTAATTATTGTGGTAACCCTCACCCCCGTCTACCTTCCACTTTCATTTTTCTTGATTGATGCAGCATCTTTTTGCCCACAACACTCCTTCGGTATTCAGCATTCTAACTTTTTATTTACTGTCTGTGCATAGGTACGGCAAATAATGCAGGGGCTATCTTAGTTTTGGGAAGAGACCTCGTGGTTGTTCCAAAGCTGATACATCCATTACCTCCCGCCATTAATTCGCCTGAAACATCACCAGAACGTCATATCGAGGATACATGGATGCAGGTTCTCCCCCACCTTTTCAATAAAATAACTTTGTTTGGAACATTTGGTTCTCGGATCGATGTTCAAAATAATTGCTCTAGGTTGTGGAGCTTGCTTCATTTTCTTCTTTTGGATTGTGCTATCAGGAACTCAATGCCAACAGGCCGCCTACACCAACCAGGGGCCGCCCTCAAGTAGCCAATGATCGAGGTTCTCTTGCCTGGATATAGGTCTCTTCCCTGGGACTTTATGGTAATCAATTCATGTCATACGGTTCGAGTCTCCTACCTGCTGTTTCTGGCTGTCTTCTCTTGTGAGAGCATGAACAATATACTCAAGGATGAGAGGGATACCGCCGTGACCTAAGTTTTAAAGGTCTGGAGAGTCATCAGAAGGTTCATTTTAGGCTGCAATTCTCTCCATCATATTGAAATCCGGACACCAGGTGGCGGAGCGAGTGTAAATGGAAAGCTAGATTAACATACGGTTTCTGTGGAAGGGGGTCCGGGTGTGTTATTTTTCAATATTAAATAGTCCAGTCAATGATTACCTGATTGGCTCCCTCAGAAGTTGGACTCTGTATATTCAGCTATTGGCCGATAGGTTTGCATGTGGCCCCTCTCCATGTCGCCCATTGATGGGCTATTGTATTAGTTATTCTTCTTTCTTTTTTCTTGTAGAGGCCATTTACGCTTTAGATGTCTTGTTCTTAGAGATGTACGAGGTCGGGTAAGCAATGATGTGTTTAACCTCCATTATGCGCTGTCATGTATCATAGACATTCCTACCTGCAGCACATTTTCTTTATAATGTTTTGTGGTGCTGTTATGTACAAATGTAAGTTTTGAGTGGAGAAAAAGATTTTAAGGTTTGAAAACGATTTGTTGAGGAGAAATTAGCTTCCAACTTGTTTGATGTTATATATTTATCAATGATTCATTTGTTGGTTGGCTTAAATTGGACAATCTGCATATTTTAGTACAACATTGTTTTTCAATATAATGATTGCAACATGGGAGATATGTAAACACAAGTTCAATATCCTCGACTAACTTGGACAATGTCGCTGTTTCATTGTGTACAAGATTCTGGTATATGGTACACTGGCTTTATTATCCACTTCAAATGGAGGGGGTGGTATTGTAGGACTGGACATTTTGTATGGTTTCTAGATTGCTTGAATAGCCTGAAGTGCCGCTCCAACCAACTCGCAATGCCTCCGGTTGGGAATGTACGGATAATATTCTAGTAAACAACTTTTTGAGCTAATCCACTTAATTTGAACTTTTTATTTATTTATCATATAACAATTTACTACATTATTCAGTAAAAAACAATTGAACGAAATCTACCACATGACTTGGATTATGCACACATTTTTACAGTTGGAAAACGTAGAAAATATCATGCACCTCAGCTAACGCCGGTGGTAACGTGATCTTGATAAGGAACTGGTAAACTCACTTAAGAATTTTATCATGACTAACAAATATCGGTCTCAACTTGTCTTTTGTCTTAGGAAAAATGCTAAGTTTACAACCAAAGTCCTATAACCATCTTACAACCCCCCGCTAACGTGGGCCCACTGGCCCCCTCTCGTGCCCCCAACCCCAATGGAAGGCCGCCACGTGGCGGTTGTAAGCTCTTACAACCACTTTGGTTGTAAGCGTAGCATTGCCCTTGTCCCATATCTCATAACTCTCCGCATAGGTGTTGCTTTAAAAAATACTTGGCATGCCATAAATTCTAACGTTTACCGATGAGTGTATGCATTACTCTTTTGTTGACTTTGCGCAACTCAAAGTCCTTATCGAATCAAGCGAATCCACTAGACGGTATGCTCCACTAATTCTAGAACAAGGATTTGTCGTTCACCAACTTCATCCTAGCATATAGATTACCTACATTTTCGCTCGTAAAGTGCTTCGTACAACGCCATCTGTATATTTGATTGGTAACTATTGTACGCGAATTACTCAACGACAAGTGGGTATCCAAACTTGACTTCAAGTCCATCGCATATGACGTAACATGTCTTCTAGAATTTGGTTCACTATTTTTGTTTGTCATTTGTTTGCAGGAACGAAACTTCAAATGTGTTTCCATCGCCGACTGAAGACTATCCCAGAAATATGGTAATAAACATCTATCCCGATCTGACACTATTGAAACTGACACCCCATGCAGTCGAAAAAATCTCGTCAAGATAAATTTGAGCCAACCGATCAACGCTCTAAGAAACTTTGATTACGACGAAATGAGCCGACTTGGTCAATCGGTCAACAATGACCCAAACCACACCATTCCCTATTGTGTCTTCGACGAGACGACTATGAAATCCATGGTAATATTGTTCTACTTCTATTCTGGAATGACGAGATTCTGCATCTCCTCGCCAGATTTTGGTGTTCCGTATTCACTAGCTAACAAGCCAAACTCTGCAATACGAAGAGTGTCACACCCTGCTTCCGGAATATGACGAGCCGACTACATAACTAACATTCTAGGCTACGCACCAAACAAATACACCTGTATCTGTATCACGTTTTTCGCCTACAAAGTTATAGGATAAAGTATGTGCAAACTAAAATCGTAACTAAACTGATAATAATCTACATCTATAAACATAAACCATCAATATTTATTTCTCACACAAGTCTGTTTTCTATCTCAAAATGTAATATATACAAAGAACTATACAAAATGAAACTACTTTTCTACCCTATATCTGTACTATTCTTTAGGCTCAACCACGCTACATACAGAAAGTGTCTCTTCCTCATCCATGCCTCCAAGTGAACAAAAACGAAGTCATCAAAGAATATGCTAGTCCTTGGTTCAAGAACGATGAAATAAATAAAGTAAAACCGTTATAGGATTAGAGATCATGATATGATATTCAGATAGGAAGATGATATAAATAAGCAAAAGGAAGTATTATAGTATTAACTTTGAATATGACTCTACTGTGATCCTAATTCTAGTGATTCAAAAGTGCATCCAAACCATCCATTGCCAAATAGTCACTAACACAATCACAATACAATTTTTACCTATATGATGATGCAATTTGAAGAACAATCTTTGGATCCCATACTTGATTACTTTCTGAGCAATAATCCTATTTATCCGAGATCAGGTTGTGGCAGGATGGCATGATGCTTAGTGATTCGACCCTTTCTCCGCAAGGAATATAAAAAATATCACTTAATACACCTAATCAAATTTAATCGGATTAGACGTAAACATGTACTGTAGGCCAGGAAAAGTGAGCTAAGCACTCACCCTCTCACAACGCAAGGCCTTGCAAAGGAGTAACATGCATTGATCAATTTTTGTTAATTATATTGCAAAGGTTTCATATGATGCAATCCAAACTATTCTCCCCCACCCAATACACTATTCTACAATCACAAATAATTTATTATCTTTGTAAAACTTCTTTTCCTGGCTCAGGTATATATCTCGATCTGTATATCGTAGGTATCATATGAATACGAGAATATTAATCAACAGAAAAATTTCCATCCATTGGAATAACACATGTAAGTATCTCTATACGTGCAAAGTATCACGTAATACGAGATACATCTCAATATGATATTCTATCAGATGAAAGATGACATGATATGAATCTTAATCAAGGTAGAAAGTATTACGTAGTACGAGTATACAACTCAACATGATATTCCATCTCCTGGAATAAGACTGAATCAATTGGATTCAATATTTGTTATGCTTGTGTGTCAGCGTGTCTATGTCTTACGAGTCAAAAACTTAGACAATTTGACCCCCAGTTATCGAGAGTATGTCTCTAATAGATATACCTAGTAATCTAGGTTAGGGTTTGGTACGATACTAAGGTATTTGATTTGAAATTGAGTTATCTTCCGAAATTCTTAGAATTTTCGGTGGAGACTCCTTTGTATTTTGAGCTCCAAATACAATAATATAAATGGACCCGTAGCAACTCTCCGTAGAACTCCCGTGGGTCAAGACCTTTTGATAGAAAAACTCAACATAGAATACAAGCAATTATAATCAAGCAAAAAAATGCATAAGTATTAAGAAGAAGTAAATTGTTCTTACCTTAGCTACTTAGCAATAACATTTGATCTTGATAGACTTGTTCTTTGGAATCAATGAAACACACATAAGTTCAAAATGAACTTAAATACAGGATAATACTTGAACCATTTGAACCAATAGTACGATTTTTTCATATAAACAATAATGTTTGCTAGGTTTAGTACGTACTTTGCAAGAAATAAATTATTTCAAATATTTAGGCATTGATAAAACTAGTAAAACAAATACATGCCAATGTTATGAATTCTATCTATCAAGCCTAAATAAACAACTCTAGAACTAAATACTGTCTCAAAGCAAACTTCCATCAATATGCAATAAATCTTTCAATTCCACGACCTAGCATAAAATACAAAATTGATTTAAATCGATATTCTTCGAATTCCAATATAGTAATTTTCAGATAGCCCGATACATAACCCTAGATTCCTGTTCAATCAAGTGCAATGCTATAAATCACATATATAAGAATCTTGATCTTGCGTATTAGTCGCCTTATAATATTCAAAAATATTTTTCGATGGTACTGGATTAATTACATAAATCGTCATGATATGTGAATCGAAAATGACTTAACATATATGCATCTTTTAACAACCAACCTCTTAGGTTTAGGCTTGTATGATATATATAGGTAAACATGCATATGTGGAAACATATCCGTACATCACTAGAAAGATAATAAAATAAAAACATGGCTATGAGAATTATTTTCCTGTCATACGATCATTTTAAAAGTATATAACGACTTGTGTCCTATTACATCGATGAACATACTTGTGTATCACCATTAATCCTTAATATAACACTCATATAATGTATAGAACACTCTTTATTAGTTTAGACATACATTAATGTACCATAGTGTTGGCATTAAATGAATAACAAGGCTTTTATGTTACATAATTTTGTTACATTACATAACTTTATTATGCTATGTAATTCCGTTACGTCACTTAATATTATTATGTTACATACTTATGTCACATTAGGTACTTATGTTACGTTATGTAATTTCATTACGTAACACAATTTTATTATGTTACACAATTACGTTACTCCATGTAATTATTGTACGCTACGTAATTCATTGCATCTTATTTTTTGGATATTTTTCTAAAATTCTATAAATTGGACATCCTTTATATATGTGTTAGTAGTAGTCACCAAAATTTTTAGGCCAATTGTATGTACGGTTTGGTCTATACATGAATTTCAGTACACTATACAAAATTTAGAATCGAAACACAATTCAAAATTTATCACCCGTGTTGCACAGGACATAACACCTAGCTCAGAAATGGTAATACCATTATATTATATATTCTCAAAAATGGCATCATATTCTACGTAACTGCTTTAGTAGAATTTAAATTAGTTTCAGTTAATTAGATAAAAACTGACTCAGAAAAAGACTACACAACATGAAGTAATTTAGAATACATATATACAAGTTCTATATCATGTCCAAATCTTTGTATAGATGTCTCATTCACTAATAGTTCTTAAAATCCTGATATAGACCGCATATACACTAACAAACTATCACAATAATTCCTAGGAGAAAATATAAAAGGAAGTAAGAACTATGTAGAAAAACACAAAAAATAGAATTTTTGAGTAATTAGAGGACTTGCCTTTAGTCTAGCAACTAGAGAAGAAGAAGTTGAGAGGGTGGAGTTGTGTTTTAGGGTTAAAAGGGAGGCAGACTTGGTTGGGTGAGAGGGAAGCAAATGAGATGGAATATATATATATATATATATATATATATATATATATATATATATATATATATATATATACACACACACACACACACACACACACACACACACACAGAAACGCTCCAAAACCAGCCGGTTGGTTTTGTATTATAGAACCACCCTATGTTTCATAGGTTAGATTGTAATTTAGATTAAAAGGTGTAGACCCCACCACCTTCTTAAGTCATCTAATCTCAACCATTCACTTCCAACCCAGCGTGTAAAATATAGGTTGGTTTCATAATACAAAACCAACCGACTGAATATATATATATATATATATATATATATATATATATATAAACATATATTTTAATAATTTAATTAATATCTAAAGATATTTTTAGATATTATTAGATGATAATAGAAGTGAGAAGAAGAGGTGAGAAGGGAGAAAGGGGTCGACCCTATTCCTTCCAAGAAAAGTAATGAAAAGAGTTGGTGAATGTGCTTTTTAGTAATTTACTAGGTAAAAATGATTAAGATTTTAACTAAACCAACTTAACATCTAATTTAGTTTAGTTCTTTAGAGTAAGTAGGTGACTAACCCAATGATGACTAAGCTACTTTTCTAATATAATAATAACTTTATATGAGAAATAAGTATTATTACTATATTAAAATCTCAAAATTTGAAAAATATATTATTAAAATAATAAAAAGTTTCTCGTAAAATTTATTTTCTTTACAAATAGTTTTCTTATATACATATAATATTATAATAATATTTTATAAAAATAGTTACGACACTTTACCTACTTTAGAAAATTTTTGTCTTCGGAATTTAAAATTATAATTAGGCTTATAAAATGATTGACATAAATAACAAACAAAATATTGTACCCATCTTAGAGAAATGAAGTAATATTCAGCAAAATAGTTCAAAACTTGTCTATGAAAATACCAAGAAATCATGAGAACTCTTGTATGCATAAAGAATTTTCAAAAACTTAAAAATTTATGATTACTATTAAATCATCAGAATTCTTGCTCTCGTTTTGGTATTAGCCCACACATCTTTTGCAAAAACTCATCCTCCTTTTGAGCTAAAGTTATAATTGAGCTAATTGTGCATTCTGGCCATGAATCGACGTGGGAGCTTGAAGCAGTTATGAAGAAAATATTTTCTCAAGTTTCGAGGATGAATTTTTTCTTAGTGGATTATTATGTAGCGTCCCACTACTAGCGGGGGCACTATGTGGGCTAGTGGCTTGAATAACAATTGGAATCAAATTATTGTTGGGGAATCCTGTTAGTATCGATCGACCGAGATAGAATAAATTGAGATACTTACCCATCTATGGAATGATTTCTTTGGAATCGAGTTCTAAATCCAGTGTGTAGGAACGAAATCGTAAAGCAGAACACTCTAGAGGGGGGGGGGGGGGGTAAATATAGTAGGCTGCGGAATATTGCTAATTAAAAAACTAGTTAGCAGTTAGATCACAGATATAATGATAATCACAAAATAAATAACTGTAATAAAAAAGAGAGATCAGAAGGCAAACGCAAACACAGAGATTTATACTGATTTTTCTCTTATGAGGACTAGTCCAGTCGGAAGAACTCTAGCTTCCAGTTGAATCCACTATTGGAAAATCCCACAAGTTTCATACGAAGTCCTTGCAACTTCTACAGACGCGAGCTTTGATACGAAGAACCCGACGAACTTCAATTGTGAAGAGTCAATATTCAATCAAGCCTCTGATTACAATCACTCTGAAACTTCTAGACCGTACCGCACTGACAAATCGACTAGAGGATTGTAACTGGCTTGGAATTTGAAAGTGGAAGCTTTTTAGAACTCTTTGGAAGAAATGTAAGCTTTAGAATAGAAGAGATTGAAAGTGAATTGATGTGTTGAAATGATCGAAATCCTTCTCTATTTATAGTTTTTCCAAAGGCAGAACTCTGACAGAATTCGGGCAGAATTCGGACAGAACTCTTTGTAACCAATTACAACTGAAGGGAGACCAAGTTCAAAATTAAACGTTCACATAACGTTCAACTTGGCCGAACTCTGGCCGAACTCTATCAGGGTTTGGTCAGTTGATTTTATGAAAAATAATTTTTGGCTTTTTTGAAAATCCTTCAGAAGCTTTTTGTAAAACAAATATTTTTAAAAAACATAGGTCATTTTAGAAAGATAGGTCAGTTTTGAAAAAACGATTTCGGATAGCCTATTTGTTAGTACGACTTGGTGTACAATGTATTCCTAGACTCAATAAAAATAAAAAATTACATTGCTTTATGGAAATACAATCTTGAGTGGCAAACAGCTTCGGCCTTGAACTGAGTAGATATCCATCTTTGATCAGTGTCCAAAATGTCGTTAGTAAACATCTGAATTGATTCGTAAATCGAGACAGAGTTTGATCAATTATTAAAATTAGGTTTGACCATGACTAATGGGCCAACAAGCTCCCCCATTTTGATAATTGACAAACCTTGACCGATATAACATCTTGGTTTTGATCAATTCAAAAAGTGTACCGAAAGTACCGAGAGATAAAATGTAAAAATTGTTCATAACCTGTATCCGTGAAGATGTTAGATCTTATTTCTTCTCCGTTGTCACTTAGCAAAATAATTGCAAAGAGAAAGCTCCCCGCAATAAATGCATAAGTAACAATCAGTGAAGAAACACAATAAAAAAATATAAAAAAATCATCACAGGCATGGTATAAACATTTATAAGATAAACAGAAATGATATAAACAACACATGCATGTTATTTGTCACAGGCAGTTTATATGGAAGCATAAAGAAAGATAATGCTATAATAAAGCTGAAACAAATAAAGTGCTGAATAATAAACTAAACTGATGCCAAACTAAGGCATAAAACATGTCTATCAAATGTCTCAAATCATATCCAAAATAGAAGAGTACTGATAATATCTTGGAATGTCGGAGCATTAGTTCCAAGTAAACATAAGAGAAAGTCATCAGTCTCAAAAAGTAACATCTCAAAAATCATCCTCATCCTTATCATCATCGGCTGCAGTGCCAGCATGTCCAGATGGACCAGCTCCAGAAATTCCGTCTCCAGAAGTATGTGGAGTAGCACCAGAAGTACGATACCAATCGTATGCGTTCCCTGGCTGGAACAGAGAGTGGACCGCCTCATCATCAATGTGGTAGCCAGATACAGATGGGTCTCGAGGAAGAGAGCTAGCCACTACCAAAATAGCTCATATTAGCGGCGGAATTAGCGACTCCGTAACTATACGTCGCTAAAGTTAAAATATTAGCGACGTACACCGACGCTTAGCGACCATAACTTAATTTTGGAAAAAATTTGACGCTAAACGTCGTTGTTCGTCGCTAATATGGCGACGATTGGCGACGTGATTTAAAACACGTCGCCGGCTGCTTCTTTAGTGACGTTTAGCGACGAAAAATAGTTACGTCGCTAATATTTTTACTTAGATCAGATAGAAATTTCATTTCCCCCCATTTCGTAAATTCTCTCTTGCTCTCTCTCTCCCTCTCTCGACGACCGACCCCCACTGTCGACGACCGACCCCCCTCTCTCTCAGTCGACGACGACCGTCTTCCCTCCTCTCCCCCGCCGTCGACGACCCCCCACTGACGACCGGCCCCCTCTCTCTCACTCTCTCAGTTGACGACCGTCCCCCTCTCTCTCTCTCTCTCAGTCGACGACGACCGACCCCCACTGACGACCGACCCCCCCTCTTCCCTGCCAACGACCCCCTCTTCCCTCTCAGGTAAACCCTAAACCCTAAATTCCCAAATTTTGGACACTAACACTGCTCTGACATGACACTGACACAAACACTGTTGCTGACACGATGACACGATGACACATTCACTTTATTTTATATATTTATACGATGATGGGTGTGTGAGAGAGAGAGAGGGTTTGGTGTGTAATTCCGTATTTTATATATCTATTTGAGCTTGGAAAAGGAAAGTGATTCATTTTCTATGTTTGGGAGCCAAAGGAAAGTAGTTGGAAGGGGAAAATGATTCCCAAGGAGTAAAAAAATAGGGGGGAAAGTGGTTCCTCCCATCTATCAAAGGGATCACTTTCTCTCCCACTTTTTTGCATTTATTACAAATTTTGTAGAGTTGTTAGTACAAGCGACTACCCATTGGTTGATTAATTTCCAAAATTTTATAGATCATGGTTTAAAGTATCAGCTGATACTCCAATCCGAAATCGGCGATACTACCGATATCGCCGATACCAATACTCATAGGAATAGTTCGATCGATACGGATTCCGATACCGATACTGTGAACCTTGATGTAGATAGGTTTATGTGTGTAGAGGAGTATGGCTACTAGTGTACTATTGAGCATAATCTCCGTTAGTATTGATGTGTGTATATATGCATATATACACCCTTAGTGTTGTGTTAGTATATATATAAGTGTGAGTGTGTGTATTTATTGCAGTGCCCACTCTTGAGCATCAACTGAACTATAGTTCAGTTCAGTCTATGTTTGGGTTGTCTATAAATAGATAAGGGCCTTGGATTAGATAAAGGAAAAAACACGAGTTAAATTGATGTTAAGACAATTTCATAAAGGAAAAAACACGAGTCAAATTGATGTTAAGATAATTTTCTACTTGACCCTGGCGATATCGAAACGAATCTAGTGTGTCTGAATGAGATTGGCATCAGTAAGAATCGATAGCGTATGTGTACATGTTGGATGCATAAGGACGTTCTTGTGCGATATAGCATGGTTATTAGTAACTGTCCGCTACTAATGTGTCCCATAATAAGATATAATATACGAATTTGTGCCTATTGGATAATGCGTGTCCATCTTTGCAGAATTATTTCAAAATGGATATGAATTACTACTTGCAGAATCGTTCATAGATGTACAATCATCGTCCTGATGATATGTATGGTGTGCGGGATGAATACATAGCGGGAGTAGAACAGTTCCTGCAGTTTGCTAAGGCGTTCCCTCACTACATGGACGGCACCAAAATTAAGTGTCCGTGTGTGAAATGTCATAACGTAAAATATTATCCAAAAGTGGAAGTGACATATCATTTGTACTCGAGGGGTTTCACGCCTAATTACTATCTGTGGACTACACACGGAGAACTTGTGTCTTTAGCATCAGAGCCGAAGCCTTATGTTGAGCCGTATATGCATGCGGGACCTAATTTTGTTTCAGATAATCATGCATACGACGACGGGTGCGTGAACATAGTTTTCGACGCTGTGGGGCCTAGTTTCGTTCATGATGTAGCTGAGGAGGCACCGAATGTCAATGCTGCAAAGTTCATGGAGTTGCTGGAGAATGCAAGGACTCCATTGTATCCTAGTTGTGAGGATCATTCACCGTTGGAGGTGGTTACAAGACTGTTGAGCATTAAATCAGATTTTAACATGTCGCAAGAATGCTACAACCGAGTGTTGGAATTGATTATAGAGATCTTGCCGGCGGGTGCTAAGTTACCTAAAGACTTCTACCGGTCTAAGAGGATGGTGAGATCGCTCTGGATGGGATACAAAAAAATCAATTTTTGTCGCAATGGGTGCATGCTGTACAACAAAGACGACAATGACACAGATGTGTGCAGATTTTGTGGTGCTGATCGCTATAAGACAACTAGTACATGAAGGTCTACCGGTGCAAGAAGACCGACCGATTCAATACACTACTTGCCTTTGACGTCGCAGTTGTAAAGATTATTTATGGTGAAAGAGACGGCCGAAAATATGAATTGGCACATGCGAGAACAGATTGAAGGAGTGTTGGATCACCCATCCGATGGAGAAGTATGGAAGCACTTTGATCGAGTGTATCTTGATTTTTCTTCAGATTCGCGTAATATCAGGTTGGGGCTATCTTCTGACGGTTTTACTCCTTTTGGTCTTTTGGGATCCCAGTATTCGTACTGGCCTGTGATTGTCACTCTGTATAACCTACCGCCTTGGATGTGCATGAAGACTCAGTACATGTTTCTAACCATTATAATTTCTGGTCCGAACAATCCCAAGAGGAACATTGATGTGTACTTACAGCCTTTGATAGATGAGTTGAATCAGTTATGGAAAGTAGGCGCTAACACGTACGATGTTTCCAGGAAGTAGAATTTTTAGATGAAGGCAACCCTTATATGGACCATCAACAACTTTTTGGCCTATGGAATGTTATCTGAATGGAGCACTCATGGCCGTCTCTCATGTTCGTATTGCATGGACCGTACTAAGGCTTTCCTCTTGAAACACGAAGGAAAATCGTGCTTCTTTGATTGTCATCGGCAATTTTTGCCAAAAGGTCATCCGTTCAGAAGGAACAAGAATGCATTCCGTGCCGACGTTGTAGAGAAGGGTGATCCACCGCCAAGGTGGTGCGGAGCCACGATATAGGAGGAGGTTAGAGATTTTCCAAGTGCTATCGAAGATCCTACAACTGGGTACAAGTGCGATGGATTTGGTAGAGATCATAACTGGACAAAGAGGAGCATATTATAGGATCTGCCATATTGGAGTACCAATCTGATCAGACATAATCTTGATGTCATGCATATTGAGAAGAATGTGTTTGAGAACATAATTAATACTGTGATAGACGTAAAGAAAAAAATGAAAGACAATCCCAAGGCCAGGTTGGACTTAGAAGAAATATGCAAACGCCCTGCGTTGCATTTGATAGAGGAGAATAGAAAACAGTTCCTGTCGAAGTCAATTTTTTCACTGGACAAGGAGGATAAAGTGAGACTTTGTCGGTGGATCCAGGGCCTAAAATTTCCAGACGGATATGTGTCAAATCTGAGAAGATGTGTCGATCCGAAGGAAAATAAATTGACGGGTATGAAGAGCCACGATTGTCACGTATTCATGGAGAGGTTAATTCCGATTGCATTTCTGGAATTCTTACCGCAGGCAGTTTGGGATCCATTGACGGAGCTTAGCATATTCTTCAGGAATCTTTCGTCTAGAAAAGCAAGAGAAAGACATTGCGGTAACACTGTGCAAGCTAGAGAGGGTGTTTCCTCCTGGATTCTTCGACTCTATGGAGCATTTGTCGATTCATATATCCTATGAGGCACGTATTGGTGGACCCGGCGAATATCGATGGATGTACCAGTTCGAGCGACATTTGAATCACCTAAAATAAGGTGAAAAATAAGGCACGGGTCGAGGGTTCTATTTGTGAAGCCTATGTTCTCAAGAAGATTACAAACTTTTGTTCGATGTATTTCAAGCCTCATGTTGCAACTAATAGAATGAGAGCTTCCAGAAACGATGACGAAGATCTTGAATGTAATGATACAATACTGAAGGTATTCAATACTCCAGGAATGCCATCGGATAAAATGAAGAAGAGATATCTGAACGATGATGAGCTAAGGGCTGGTGTATGTATTACTCAACTGCGACAATGATGAAGTAGAGAAGCTGGAGGGGTAAGTAATTAATACGTCTACATTATTTTAATAGTGTTGATTATTATACTATTACATTAATTGAACGATGTTGTTTTCAGCATATTTAATGATGATGTGAGGTCAGGTAGGCCACACATAACAGAAGAAGAACTAGAACAAGAAATGAGGCATTATTTTTTATCATGGTTGAGTGCATATGTAAGACTTGAGAACTCTGTAATTACCTTTTTGTAAATGCACTTGAGAATGAGCTTAATTATTTTCTCATGGTATTTAGGTCAACCGTCCATATGCAAGACTTGAGAATGAGTCTATTAGAACACTAGCCAAGGGACCAATTTATGCTGCAAAAATATGGCCAAGCTACTGTGTGAATGGGTTTAGGTTCAAGTCAACAACTTGCCCGATCAGAGACAACTTTGTGGATTTCGATTCCACAAAAAATAGCTGTTTGTGTATCAGATCATCGAACTACAAAGATGTTGATGCGGGCAACGATTTCTATGGCGTCCTACGGGAGATTGTGGAGCTGACATATAGTTATGGAATAGAGCCTGCTAAGATTGTGTTATTCAGGTGTGATTGGTTCGATCCGATTGAAGGTCAAGGTTGGAAAGTAGACAAGCACGGTCTTGTGGATATAAACTATCGGCGTCGATATCAAGCCTATGAACTATTTGTCCTATCAAGTCAGGCTCAGCTCGTGTACTTCATAAGTTATCCTAAACGGGGAACAACAAGGTCGGACTGGTGGGCAGTATGCAAGACCAAAGCTAGAAATACCTTTGAGGTTGACGATATAGCTTATCAAGAGGATGAACTACCTCTTGTAATAAATATTATAGAAGTGGACACGACGGAAGTTCCTCATTACACATCTAATTGTGTAGAAGAAGTAGAATTATCTGAAGAGAAAGATGCAGATGAAAGTGAAGATGTAGAGGAGAAAGAAGAAAAAGAAGAAGAAGATGAGCTAAACGAACTAGAAGAATTTTTAGAAGAGGATTAAATCTGTACGTTTGTTTTATCATCATATTTGACACTTTAGTGACACTTTTGTGACTATAATATTTTTCAAAAATCTGTGATGTCTAATCATATAAATATGTATATTTATTTTATTGTCATATGTTATTATCAGGTATGACTAGACCCGGACGATGCGGAGGATATTAATGTTAGGCAGTCCCGTGTGCATCAGGGTAGGGATGCAGATTCCGTACCCTCATCCTCATATCCAAGTACGCTAGTGTACCATTTTGTTCCCGGTCCATTACCGGGACAGCGCAGTTCCAGCAGGTTGGCGATTCCTCCATCGTCGTCCAGCATTCCTCCCGCTTCCAGCATTCCTCCCGCGTCCAGTATTCCTTCCGCGTCCAACATTCCTCCTGCTGACGGCTCCATGGGAAGAGCCGACGCCGAGCATATGGAGGACGACGATCAGACAGATCCTGGTCAGGCAGGAGGTGAGAGCGACCCTCTATGCGCTCCCTCGGGCGAGACGCGTATGGAGATTTGCACGGACGGGCCTACGAAGTAAGTTAATTAGTTAATATATATTTCCCAAATGATTATATGTACATATATATTCATGAAATTTATTATTGTATAAATATCGGCCTCCTGCAGTACAGAGACAGCTGGGGTTATTTCTGAGGCAAAACTATGGTAGGCCTTGGATTAACTACTCAGATGCTCCCGCAGATAGGAAGGCCTTTTGGTTGGCCCACTTCAAGGTAAAAAAATTATTTATTTTTAAATTTTAATAATCATTTGTGTATATTATGCAACTTTTTCTATTTTACTTCTTGTAGAGGACCTATTTCTGTCCACCACATCGGGCGGCAAAGATCGAGGCCCAATTTTCTGCCGACGCAGGCAAGCTCATCCGTGATGTGTCACGACCCGCACCCTAGAGTAAGGACACGAGACGTGGGTACGTCCAGCCTACGCTGCAGTGTCGGCGGTAGAATGTTGTCCTAGGTCACAACATCTAACAGTTTAAGGTAATAACAGTTATACTCCCCGAATGGGGGTGACATAACAGAATATATCTCAATCACATCTAAGGTAGAATACGATAAGATAGAATGATATAAAAGATGCAAGATCCAAATCCACAGGAAATACAAATAGAGAGAAAGCTAAGTGTCTAGATAAACTCCACTAACATCTAAAAATAATACAGATCCAAATATACAACTCAATCTCCAATACTATGAAATAAGATAAAGATATCTATGGAGCAACAGTCTCTACAGCTAAGGGATCCGACTGGAAGTTCGGATCGCAAGTGTCCTCTAAGGCTGTCCCATAGAAAGTATCTTAGCAGGCCTCCTCCTCGTCCTCTGTAAAATTTTCAACAGGTCCAATCAGGACGGGAACGAGCACATATCTCTCAAAACAGTTCATAACAGGTTAGGAGTATAAAGCATACAATAGAGTAAAATACAGCAAATGCTGGAAAGGAAGTACAAAAAAACATGAGATATTTTGTAACTGATAGTAAATACATGATAAGTAAAGACTGTAAGTGGCTAAGTGATTTAGAGTACAATATGGTTATGTAAACGGCTTAGGAGCACATGAATACAACTAAGAGGCACATGAATACAACTAAGAGGCACATGAATACCTATTGGGGATAATGATCACATAACCAATTCTACTCACCCCACCCCAATCAATACACAAGGATCCATTCAAGTTACGTTATTGGCACATGAATACAGCTAAAGATACATGAACTCATATAATGAGTAGTACATGAGACACATGATAGTACATGAAAGCACATGAGAACATGTAAATACATGAACTAGTACGAGTACAAGGAGTACTTGATGTACATGATAAAGTACATGAACATGAAATACCCGATGCACCCGTAGAGGGATAACATCTCAGGAAAGGATCTATATAGTACTAATCCGTGAAGATACGTGTCAGCATCAAGTAAAGTAATCTAGAGCAAGAATATAGTTCCAGACCGGTATAAAAAGATCAGAGAATGTACTCGCCTGTATCCTGAGTATCTAAAGAGTATCTACTGTCCGAGGAGTGGTGTCTGTCTCCTATAGAACAATACAAGTCATTACAAGTCCAAAATAATATAATAGACTGCTACAATGCATCTACATGAAGTTTGGGGTCAAACTGGACTAAAGTCAACTCTCGGTCAACTCTAGTCAACTAGACTAGTCAAACTAGGTCAACTAGGCCAAACCTAAGCCAAACAAGTCTCACTAGGCCTAACTAGTCTATTCTAGTAAGCACACACCACTTCTAGGCAATACAAGCCAACTACACCCTATACTGGCATTCATACCACACACCTAGGCTATGAGCCATAGGTATACACCCCTAGGCAATATCATGCCTATATACCAAACACATTTTCTACATATACACATATATCTAATTAATATAATACACACAAATTATAATATATATATATGTGGTACATATATATATAATATATGTACCACATATATATGTACCACATATATATATATATATATATATATATATATATATATATATATATATATATATATATATATATATAAAATATATATATATATATATATATATATATATATATATATATATATATATTTTTTTATATATATATATATATATACACACACATATGTAAAAAAAATATATATACATATGTATATATATATATATATATATATATATATATATATATATATATATATATATATATATATATATATATATATATATATATATATATATATATATGCATATACATTGAAGGATAGGAAAGGCAATGTGCATTTGTGTTCATGTGTGTGTGTGTGTGTGTTGAGAGTACAAGAGGGTTATGTGTAACAAGTGTCATGAGAGTGTTATATAGCATATAAATACCTGTGTGTGTGTAAACAGGAATAGGAAAACAGTGAGGTGAATAAGCTAACATGTGAGCATGTGTGTTTGTGCGTGAGGATGATAAAGTAGTGTGATACAATCCTGAAAACAGTAGACATAGGAAAACAGTGCATTTCAAAACAGGGTGGTAGTGTCAATGGGAAAACAGGAATTAACAGTGTGCAATATGGGAAGTTAGTGTAAACTGAGAACAGTGAGATACAATAGCATGCGTGTGTGTACAAATAGAAGTCAGTATGTAAACTGGAAAGTAGGAAAAACAGTGAGGGAAACATGTATTTACATTGACAGTTCTAATAGCAAAATTTAGACAATTTTAATAGGAAAAATCAGGACAGTTAACATGTGAATCAAAATCAATGCTATGTGGAATTAATCATGCAATCAGTTTACAAAGGAAATGAAATCAATTCTCAGTTTCGACAGCCCAACCACATGTCAATTTCCATTCAAACTCAGGAATTAAATTGTGATATACACTCAAAACCGAAATCTCATTTCAGTTTTCTATTGGATCTCAGAAATCACATGTGAACTCAGGTTCACTACTTGATTGAAAACTCAGTTATCAATATTTGTAAAACTGGAAATCTCAGGAATTCAATGATAGGTAATCACAGTTTCAATTTCTCAGGCTATTAGCTCTAAATCCATTCTCAGGTTAGAATACATTCGAACTGGGAAGTAAAATAGTGAACAACTCTAGTAGTAAATCAACATGGCTAATAACATTCACATTTGGTTTGAAACTGGGATTTAAATACTCAACAATCAGTGAATCAATTTACAGTTAATATATGAACTAGTTGACAGTTCTATAGGAAAAATCAAGACAGTTTCAATAAACCAATTTAGACTTGTTCTCAGGTATTGAATTCCTGTGACAGTGTAAAACAGGAAATAGGAAAATAAACCTGGGAATTGAAACATCAATCAAGTTTTGAAACATAAGACAGTGTCATATAACCCAAATTCCCAAATTCGAATTCAGTTCAAGGAAGGGAAATCAATATCAGTTTAAGGAAAGCAATGGAAATAAAATCTCAGGTATTGGAGAAAGAACTGGAATGTAACATGTAGTTTAAACATCACATTTCAGTTTAGAATAGGAATCAAGTTCAGTTCTAATTCTCAGAAAATAGGAAGAGATAGGGTATCATCATAACAGTTGCAATGTGATGAGTGAAGAGTGCAAGCAACCATGTGTGTGTGTAAATGTGTGAGTATAATGTGAAGTGTGTGAGCTGTTAAGGTGAGTGTCCTGTGTGTATAGGGCTTAGCTTAAATACATTTGTGTGACAACAAGTGAAATGATATTGTTCCCAGGTTAGCAACAGTTTACAGTTGGCCATTCAATATTTTAGGAAATCAGCTTGAAAACTCAGGATTTCAGGAAAGTGGAAAAGTACAAACACAATGCAACACACAACTCTAACCAATCTGGCACATGAACTATATAGCCTAACATTATATTCAGTTTTAACCATTCACATATTGAAACCTGGAAATGAATGTTTATATCTAATCATATCAATTCGAAATCAAATCCCAATCCCAGGAAACAACAATATATGCAGGAAACCAGTTAAATCAATGAAATCCTAAACAACAATCAAAATCGAATCAAAATAGAAGAATAGGGTGTACAGGCATAGGGACATGTACCTCGTGTCCAGGGAGGGTCCCTCGTGTCCAAGAATTGGGACACGTTGTGTCCAAACTAACATTCAAAATTTTAAAAATCGGGAAAAATACTCATCGTGCAGCCATGTCGATCGACCTAGGTCACGACACGAAGCACGTGAGGTCTCGTGCACGTGTCCATAGGTAGATAAGGTCTCAGTCTAGAGGGTCGACACCCTGTATCGAGTCCTAGGCGTGTTAGTGTCCGACGCGAATACCGTATCAGTAGGGAAAACCTGTGTGCACAGACAGTGTATAAAATCAGTGCGGGAGCAATTACTCCTCCGACACGACACAAGACGACATGAGACTCAAGGGGTGTGATGTCAGTCATTGCCCCTTGGTCTGTGCCAAGTGGCAGGCCGCCACGTGGCGTGTCGTGTCCACAGTGACACTCGGGTAGCAGGGCACTGCTACCGTACGGGAACGTGCGTGTTCACGTGTCCAAACCGACACGACACAACACGATAGTCACCTCAGACCAACAAAAATTAATAAGCGACATCAAACCCTAATTTTTATTCAAACAAAAATAGCAAACAAGAACAAAATGCCCATTGTGGCATTTCGTCGAACACAAAGTATGCCCACTGATACGTGTCCGATACGGACTCGTATTGGACACGAAATCTAGCAATACCTATACTAATAGTTAGGGTAGACCTAGGGCTCCCTATTCGTGCAATTAAAACACTATTTTATGGAGTGGTTTCGAAATTACCTATGGGTTTGAAATGGCTCAAAAGCCCTAATGTGAGTGGTTCCTCAAGCTACCAAAACTCCATCAAATTGGTCATTCCCTGAAATTTCTCACCATAGCCATCAATTTCATAGAGATTAGAATCTATTGCAAGAAATTAGGAAGAAAAAGGAGTTAAAATGGAGGAGTTATGGATTGGGGAAGAAAGGGTTTACCTCTATTTTCCAAACTTGCAAATTCCTAAAGGAGGCTAGCCCTAAGTGGTAGAGACAATAAATAGGGGTGTGGAACCCTAGGTGGCTGGCCATAAATGCTAGGTTAGGGTTTTGGTTTCACTAATTGGGTTATGGGCCTCTATGGGCCTTAAGCCATAAGAACTGGAAATGATAAATGAAATACCCTAATCACATGGTTAGGCTCTAGGTCAAGCTGTCTCTAGTGTTACACTAGCAAAACACCAAAATCATAAGTCATGATTTAAAATAGTTTTAAAAATGATTTAAAAATTATCAAAAATCATATCATGATTTAAATATCATTATTAAAAGACTAAAATTACAAAATTACCCTCATTTTAGAAAATTGGGTGTTACAATCCTACCTATCTTAGAAAAATTTCGTCCTTGAAATTAAGATGATCGTACTCCTTCTAGGTTAAACCCCCAGCAATCATAGTCTCAGAAACTTATTTAAATCATACAGTTGGAAAGTGTAACCTATGGGGTCATGGCATGTAATATCAGTCTAGGATCTCATCTAGTTACACCAACATGCTACAGTACTAAGTAATCACAAGGTATCAAACATACAAGCAAGGGATGCATCAATTATTATCAAGAAGGGATACTAAGGGGTCAAAACTCACCTCCAGCTAGGTCTGAGAACTAGAACTCCCTCCTGGAAGCAGGGCCCTGGTTGGGGCAGGTATATCAGGACAGTGCTGTATCCAGTGTGCAGCTGACCCACAGGATAGTCACAATCCTAGTCTCTTTCTACAGGAGTTCCATTTGTGCCCAGACTTCTTACAGTAGGTACAGATAGGCTATGGCTCAGCTGGCCTCTGCTGGACAGGAGACTGGGCTGGGTATGATGATATAGGCTGGATATATGGGTACTCCTCAAGCTCTGGGTAGGACTGGGTACTGCTTCTCGCCCTCTTGGAGCTAGTCTCTCTTCCTAGAAGCACAGAGTCCCGCAGACGTAGCAACCTCTGGTATTGCTCCCTCATGGCCTCATTATAAACTCTCTGTGACTCCAACATCCTTTCTTGAAAATATCCAAACATCTGGGCTGCGTCAAGTAATAAACCTCCGGGTAGTACAATATGGGGTACCATCTCAAGGGGTGGGGAAAGGCTCTCGATCTCAGGCAAATATGTAGCTCTCTCTTGAACGACAGGAGATGAAGGAAGACTCTCTGGCAAGGCTACCACCATCTTCTCAATGGCAGGAGGTGCCACCACCCCCTGATCAGATAGAGGGATTACTACCTCCTGAACAATAGGAGGTGGAAGCACACTCTCAGTAGCTGCAGCTGCTCTCAGACGACGGGCTCGGGTCATGGGTGCCATATTGAAAGAAAAAGAGTAAATCAATCATCAAGGCTGCAAGGCAGTCTATCATTCCATATGAAAACTGGTAAATATAAACAAAGAAGAACCAGCTACAAGAGTCACTATTTTAAAGCCAGGCTATACTATCATCCCTAAGATAAGGGCCTAATCACAAGTCATCAAATCACCATACTAAGAAAGGGTTATAACTAATGAATTTCTATAAAGAATTAAACTAGTTAACTAAAGTTATCCCTACTCCTAAGTTATTTGATGATGGAAAACAAAATGTTTTTTAACAGAAGTGAAATAAAAGAGGTGATACTTTAAAACCTTCAAGATATAATCTGATAATCACATGCGTCTGTCCAAAATCATGATACTCAGAATCCTCGCCACGTCAGTAAGCAAGGCTGCGATAAATGATAGATTCCATATCTGGGGCATGCACCTCTATAATCATGTCATTTGGAATTCTCGCTATGCTGACTAGTATAGCTGCGAGAAATTCCAAATCTCATAACCAAGATATGTACATCCGAAGTCAGGTCTCTATGTTTCCGCCATGCCAGCTAATATGGCTGCGATAAACTACAGGTTCCATAATCAAGTAGACATTTTACCATCCCTGTTATTCCCGTCAACATATGTTATCAGAAAATATCGTAACTCAGGCCATAAAATTCATCTCGATAGAAAAATTAAAATCAACAACGATCCATCAAAATCAAATTCAATAATCAAGGAGTGAGAGCGAACAAAATAAGGGAAATGATTTCAAATTGAAGTTTAAATAAGATTCTCAATGGTCGTCCCAGGAATCTCTCAAGGAGTCCTAACCGTGATTGAGTACCTTCAAAAAATATATCCTAATCCTACTGCAGGCTGTAGTGATACTCTAGTTCGAATACCACTACATAAACTCGACCTGCATGGGCCACCACTAAAAACATGTCACGATCCGCACCCTAGAGTAAGGGCACGAGATGTTGGTACGTCCAGCCTACGCCGCAGTGTCGGCGGTAGAACGCTATCCTAGGTTACAACATCTAACAGTTTAAGGTAATAACAGTTATACTCCCCGAATGGGGATAACATAACAGAATATATCTCAATCACATCTAAGGTAGAATACGATAAGATAGAATGATATAAAAGATGCAAGATCCAATTCCACAAGAAATACAAATAGAGAGAAAGCTAAGTGTCTAGATAAACTCCACTAACATCCAGAAATAATACAGATCCAAATATACAACTCAATCTCCAATATTATGAAATAAGATAAAGATATCTATGAAGCAACAGTCTCTACAGCTAAGGGATCTGACTGGAAGTCCGGATCGCAAGTGTCCTCTAAGGCTGTCCCATAGAAAGTATCTAAGCAGGCCTCCTCTTCTGTAAAATTTTCAACAGGTCCAATCAGGACGGGAACGAGCACATATCTCTCAAAATAGTTCATAACAGGTTAGGAGTATAAAGCATGTAATAGAGTAAAATACAGGAAATGCTGGAAAGAAAGTACAAAAAAACAGGAGATATTTTGTAACTGAAAGTAAATACATGGTAAGTAAAGACTGTAAGTGGCTAAGTGATTTAGAGTACAATATGGTTATGTAAACGGCTTAGGAGCACATGAATACAACTAAGAGGCACATGAATACAACTAAGAGGCACATGAATACCTACTGGGATAATAATCACATAATCAATTCTACTCACCCCGCCCCAATCAATACACAAAGATCCATTCAAGTTACGTTATTGGCACATGAATACAGCTAAAGATACGTGAACTCATGTAATGAGTAGTACATGAGGCACATGATAGTACATGAAAGCACATGAGAATATGTAAATACATGAACTAGTACGAGTACAAGGAGTACCTGATGCACATGATAAAGTACATGAACATAAAATACCCGATGCACCCGTATAGGAATAACATCTCAAGAAAGGATCCATATAGTACTAATCCGTGAAGATACGTGTCAGTATCAAGTAAAGTAATTTAGAGCAAGAATATAGTTCCAGACAGGTATGAAAAGATCAGAGAATGTACTCGCCTGTATCCTGAGTATCTGAAGAGTATCTACTGTCCGAGGAGTGGTGTCTGTCTCCTATAGAATAGTATAAGTCACTACAAGTCCAAAATAATATAACAGACTGCTACAATACATCTACATGAAGTTTGGGGTCAAACTGGACTAAAGTCAACTCTCGGTCAACTCTAGTCAACTAGACTAGTCAAACTAGGTCAACTAGGCCAAACCTAAGCCAAACAAGTCTCACTAGGCCTAACTAGTCTATTCTAGTAAGCACACACCACTTCTAGGCAATACAAGCCAACTACACCCTATACTGGCATTCATACCACACACCTAGGCTATGAGCCATAGGTATACACCCCTAGGCAATATCATGCCTGTATACCAAACACATTTTCTACATATACACATATATCTAATTAATATAATACACACAAATTATAATATATAGGGTGCATGATAATATATATATATATATATATATATATATATATATATATATATATATATATATATATATATATATATATATATATATATATATATATTACCATATATATATATATATATATATATATTTATTTTTACCATATATATATATATATATATATATATATATATATATATATATATATATATATATATATAAAATATATATATAAAATATATATATATATACACATATGTATATATGCATATACATTGAAGGATAGGAAAGGCAATGTGCATTTGTGTTCGTGTGTGTGTGTGTGTGTGTGTATGTGTGTGTGTATTGAGAGTACAAGAGAGTTATGTGTAACAAGTGTCATGAGAGTGTTATATAGCATATAAATACCTGTGTGTGTGTAAACAGGAATAGGGAAACAGTGAGGTGAATAAGCTAACATGTGAGCATGTGTGTTTGTGCGTGAGGATGATAAAGTAGTGTGATACAATCCTGAAAACAGTAGACATAGGAAAACAGTGCATTTTAAAACAGGGTGGTAGTGTCAATTGGAAAACAGGAATTTGCAGTGTGCAATATGGGAAGTTAGTGTAAACTGAGAGCATTGAGATACAATAGCATGTGTGTGTGTACAAATAAAATCAGTGTGTAAACTGGAAAGTAGGAAAAACAGTGAGGGAAACATGTATTTACATTGACAGTTCTAATAGGAAAATTTAGACGGTTTTAATAGGAAAAATCAGGACAGTTAACATGTGAATCAAAATCAATGCTATGTGGAATTAATCATGCAATCAGTTTACAAAGGAAATGAAATCAATTCTCAGTTTGGACAGCCCAACCACATGTCAATTTTTATTCAAACTCAGGAATTAAATTGTGATATACACTCAAAACCAAAATCTCATTTCAGTTTTCTATTGGATCTCAGAAATCACATGTGAACTCAGGTTCACTACTTGATTGAAAACTCAGTTATCAATATTTGTAAAACTGGAAATCTCAGGAATTCAATGATAGGTAGTCACAGTTTCAATTTCTCAGGCTATTAGCTCTAAATCCATTCTCAGGTTAGAATACATTCGAACTGGGAAGTAAAACAGTGAACAACTCTAGTAGTGAATCAACATGGCTAATAACATTCACATTTGGTTTGAAACTGGGATTTAAATACTCAACAATCAGTGAATCAATTTACAGTTAATATATGAACTAGTTGACAGTTCTATAGGAAAAATCAAGACAATTTCAATAAACCAATTTAGACTTGTTCTCAGGTATTGAATTCCTGTGGCAGTGTAAAACAGGGAATAGAAAAATAAACCTGGGAATTGAAACATCAATCAAGTTTTGAAACATAAGACAGTGTCATATAACCCAAATTCCCAAATTCGAATTCAGTTCAAGGAAGGGAAATCAATATCAGTTTAAGGAAAGCAATGGAAATAAAATCTCAGGTATTGAAGAAAGAACTGGAATCTAACATGTAGTTTAAACATCACATTTCAGTTTAGAATAGGAATCAAGTTCAGTTCTAATTCTCAGAAAATAGGAGGAGATAGGGTATCATCATAACAGTTGCAATGTGATGAGTGAAGAGTGCAAGCAACCATGTGTGTGTGTAAATGTGTGAGTATAATGTGAAGTGTGTGAGCTGTTAATGTAGCTCCCCTTCCCAAAATTTTGAAATATTTTATTGTTATTTATTTTATTGGAATGGTAATTTTATCATTATTATTATTATTTTTATTTCAATGTTATTGTGGTTACTATTATATAATATTATTTTTATTATTGGTTATATTATCTTCGTCAAAAATGTTATTATATATATATATATATAATCATTATTATAATATAGGCCCTAATCTAGAAATAGATATTATTGGTAATTTAATTAGATTTATGGATATTATTATACCATCATTCTTATGAATATATATATATATATATATATATATATATATATATATATTTTTTTTATATATATATTCATTCATATGAATATATATATATATATATATATATATATATATATATATATATATATATATATATATATAGATATATATATATATATATATATTGATATATATATATATATATATATATATATATATATATATATATATATAGATAGGAAAATATAAAGGGATATATATATATATTTTGTGTATATATATATATATATATATATATATATATATATATATATATATATATAATATATATATATATATATATATATATATATATATATATATATATATATATATATATATATATATATATATATATATATAAATATATATATATGTATATATATATATACGTGTTAAGGTATATGTATATAAATATATGACATATTATGTATGCATGTATATATATATATATATATATATATATATATATATATATATATATATATATATATATATATATATATATATATATATATATATATATATATATATATATCACCAAGTGTACATATATGTGCATATATATAAATACGTGTACGTAAATATATATATATTGATAATATAAAATGGGTGAATATAGATATATATAAGTGTATATAGAGATATTAATTGGTTATTGCATGTGAATATATTTATATATAGTTATTGGTATATATTTATATGAATATATATATAGATATATTAGTTAATAATAGAAAAGAAAAAGGGAAAAAGAAATAGAATCAACAGACCTGCAATTGGAGGCCCATTTAAGCTTTTTGATACAAAAATAAATTGGTAGCAGACTCTGATCTTCGTGGGAATTGGATACTTATCTACTTTGGGTACACTTCTTCCCCTGATGTTGGGCCACAGGACATACAGTAGATGGCTAAGGCTATCGAGATATTAGAATCTCAGCAGTAGCTTTCCCAAGCTAGGCCCAAAGCCTTAAGCCCAGCTCTCGGGCTACAGTATAATAGCCGAGCTCGCGGCTGAACCTTCTGCTTACGAGAAACAGCCGCGATATATAACCATATATACAAAACCGAAAATCTTCAAAACCCTAACTCCTCCAATCGCCTCCACCCTGCGCGCCCCATGCGAGTGCACGTGCCAGCCCGCCGTGGGCAGCCGTCGGCCGGCGACGGAGACGTCGGAGGCCACGCGCGCACAACCAGTGCGCACATATGCAGAGACAGCAGTCGCGGAGTCGACTTCGCGTGGAGATTTCTCCCTCCTCGGTCGACGAAACGTCGAACCGTTTGCTCAGGTACGACCACAATATAACCGACTTTATTTCCCTTCAAATACATGGTAACTAGATGCCCTAGGTTGTCGAAAAAACGACGCTCAACTCGACCAAATTTGTTCGTAAACAGAACTATAGGACTGTCCAACTACTCATCTTGGAAGGCGAATTCTTGCCAATCCGTAGTTCGATTCGAGAATCGACTTGAGCAGATTTATAGCCAACCTATTCGAGATCATGACCCTTTTTGTAGTTTTAGATTTTATACAGTAGGCACAAAGAAATCAGTCTTCGAAGTTGATCAAAAACTCGTTTGAAATAGTTTAGAAAATTAGAAAAAACCTTCCACACGACGTGCGTCCAGCCATTCCGGGCGACGTGGTCACGAACCGAAAGCATCGAAAGCTGCATAACGGCTTTGTGGTCGTGTGGGCTTTGGCGGAATTCAAATTGGTCGCGTGTGCGCGACGAATTTGATGCGTATCCGTCAAAATTCACCGTATCGTACACTTTGTAAATTTCTTAATTATTTGTGCACGCTCGTCAGATCGAGACGAAACTTGCGCCAACAGGACCATATCATTTTTCTGGTCCTGTATGCCAAGTTTGGTCCGATTCTGAGACTGTTGATAAAATTGCCGTATCGCGGGCCCCCGGTCCGACTCAACGGGTGATTTTGTGCACGGTCCGCCAAAATCCAACTTTGGACATATGGTTGGATTCGTATTGGAAAATTGGATCCGTAGACATGTAGTTTAACGACTTTAGAGACCATTGACTCTGGCACGCTTTTCGGTGCAAAGCGGTCCAACGGCGGACATCGTTTTTGCCCAAAATTACTGTTTTGCCCCTGTGTCCAGAATTGGACTTAAAGACAGGCAATTCTAGCTAATTTGACTATTCTGAGAATGTTGGTACTGTTTATTTCAGCATCCGGAGACTTCTGCATGTGTTGACTGATTGTGCTCTTTGAGTGGTATAGTATTTTGTTTTCTCCAGTTAAGGACCTCAGGCAAGTGTACTTTCTGATTGCTTTTTCGAGTTCTAGTAGTCTTTTCATTTATGTCTATACATATATCTTGCTACTTGTTGAAATGCTCGTCACACGGAGTTGTCGGAGGGGAAATCTTAGTATACATGTGAACTACCCAAAAATATCCCTAAATGTCTATTATTGCATGATAGTAGCTGCACACGACACTGTAGTAGACCGGATTTACCCCTACCGTTCATATATCGAAACAGATATTTCACCACCTAGATAGATGTCTTTTATTAGTTTTTTCCTTGTTTACTTCTCTATCGTGCTATGTCATCAGTTTTCTTACAGCTTTCATATCTCATATGCTATTTTCATGTCTTCTTAATTCTATTGTGTTTTTGCATTGCCGCGATTTGTACTTGTTCCAATCCTGACTGGATAACCAACATTTTTCAG
>JANAVB010002796.1:3058645-3121145 GCA_029216955.1 Iris pallida
TATATATATATATATATATATATTTATATATATATATACTATATACATTAAGGTTGATGTAATAATATATGATATATTAGTGTGCATGTATATATATATATAATATATATATCACCAAGTGTAACATATATGTGCATATATATAAATACGTGTACGTAATATTATATATATATATATATATATATATATATATATTATATATATATATTATATAATATATATATATATAGATATATATATAAATATATATTATATATATGTATATATATATATTGATAATATAAAATGGGTGAATATAGATATATAAGTGTATATAGAGATATTAATTGGTTATGCATGTGAATATATTTATATAGAGTTATTGGTATATATTTATATGATATATATATATATATATATATATATATATATATATATATATATATATAATATAATATATATATATATATATATATATATATTAGTTATATTATTTAATAAAAGAAAAAAGAAAAAGGGGAAAAGAAATAGAATCAACAGACCTGCAATTGGAGGCCCATTTAAGCTTTTTGATACAAAAATAAATTGGTAGCAAACTCTGATCTTCGTGGGAATTGGATACTATCTACTTTGGGTAACACTTCTTCCCCTGATGTTGGGCCAGAGGACATACAGTAGATGGCTAAGGCTATCGAGATATTAGAATCTCAGCAGTAGCTTTCCCAAGCTAGGCCCAAAGCCTTAAGCCCAGCTCTCGGGCTACAGTATAATAGCCGAGCTCTCGGCCTGAACCTTCTGCTTACGAGAAACAGCCGCGATATATAACCATATATACAGAACCGAAAATCTTCAAAACCCTAACTCCTCCAACCGCCTCCACCCTGCGCGCCCCACGCGAGTGCACGTGCCAGCCCGCCGTGGGCGGCCGTCGGCCGGCGATGGAGACGTCGGAGGCCACGCGCGCACAACCAGTGCGCACATACGCAGAGACAGCAGTCGCGGAGTCGACTTCGCGTGGAGATTTCTCCCTCCTCGGTCGACGAAACGTCGAACCGTTTGCTCAGGTACGACCACAATATAACCGACTTTATTTCCCTTCAAATACATGGTAACTAGATGCCCTAGGTTGTCGAAAAAACTGACGCTCAACTCGACCAAATTTTGTTCGTAAACAGAACTATAGGACTGTCCAACTACTCATCTTGGAAGGCAAATTCTTGCCAATCCAGTAGTTCGATTCGAGAATCGACTTGAACAGATTTATAGCCAACCTATTCGGAGATCATGACCCTTTTTGTAGTTTTCAGATTTTATACAGTGGCACAAAGAAATCAGTCTTCGAAGTTGATCAAAAACCCGTTTAAAATAGTTTAGAAAATTAGAAAAAACCTTCCACACGACGTGCGTCCCACCATTCCGGGCGACGTGGTCAGCGAACCGAAAGCATCGAAAGCTGCAGTAACGGCTTCGTGGTCGTGTGGGCTTTGGCAGAATTCAAATTGGTCGCGTGTGCGCGACGAATTTGATGTCGTATCCGTCGAAATTCACCGTATCGTGTACTTTGCAAATTTCTTAATTACTTTGTGCACGCTCGTCAGATCGAGACGAAACTTGCGCCAACAAAACCGTATCATTTTTTTGGTCCTGTATGCCAAGTTTGGTCCGATTCTAAGACTGTTGATAAAATTGCCGTATCGCGGGTCCCCGGTCCGACTCAACGGGTGATTTTGTGCACGGCCCATCGGAATCCAACTTTGGACATACGGTTGGGTTCGTATCAAAAAACTGGATCCGTAGACATATAGTTTGACGACTTTAGAGACCACTGACTCTGGCACGCTTTTCGGTGCAAAGCGGATCCAACGGCGAACATCGTTTTTGCCCGAAATTACTGTTTTGTCCCTGTGTCTATAATTGGACATAAGGACAGGCAATCCTAGCTAATTTGACTATTCTGAGAACGTTGGTACTGTTTATTTCAGCATCCGGAGACTTCTGCATGTGTTGACTGATTGTGGCTCTTTGAGTGGTATAGTATTATTGGTTTCTCCAGCTAAGACCTCAGGCAAGTGCACTTTCTGATTGCTTTCCGATTCATAGTAGTCTTTTCATTTCATGTCTATATATATATCTTTCTGTTTGTTGACACGCTCATCACACAGAGTTGTCGGGAGGGGAAATATCTTAGTATACATGTGAACTACCCAAAAATATCCCCAAAATGTCTATTATTGCATGATAGCAGCTGCACACGACACGTGCAGTGAGCCGAATTTACCCTTAGCCGTTCACATGTCGAAACAGATATTTCACACCACCTAGATAGATGTCTTTTATTAGTTTTTTCTTGTTTACTTCTCTATCGTGCTATGTCATCAGTTTTCTTACAGCTTTCATATCTAATATGCTATTTTCATGTCTTGTTAATTCTATTGTGTTTTACATTACCGTCGGTTTGTGTACTTGTTCCAATCCTGACTGGATAACCAACATTTTTCAGGTTTAGCCGCTATCACTCTTAGCACTGGGGAAGACTTGGGTATGCTGAAGACAACCTAGAAATAGATAACAGTTGTACCATTTTCATTAATTATAAAATCTTGTATTCTTTTATTTTAAATATTATAAATATTGTAATAAATCTAGAAATGTGAATGAGCAGCAAATGTTTTGTTTTGACCATTTACTTCTTGCGGGCTTGACAGCGTTCTACCGCCGACTCTGCGGCGTAGGCTGGCTTGGACACGTGTCGTATCCGGAAAAGCGGGTGCGGGTCGTGACAGTTAAGGTGAGTGTCCTATGTGTATAGGGCTTAGCTTAAATACATTTGTGTGACAACAAGTGAAATGATATTGTTCCCAGGTTAGCAACAGTTTACAGTTGGCCATTCAGTATTTTAGGAAATCAGCTTGAAAACTCAGGATTTCAGGAAAGTAGAAAAGTACAAACACAATGCAACACACAACTCTAACCAATCTGGCACATGAACTATATAGCCTAACATTATATTCAGTTTTAACCATTCACATATTGAAACCTGGAAATGAATGCTTATATCTAATCATATCAATTCGAAATCAAATCCCAATCCCAGGAAACAACAGTATATGCAGAAAAATAGTTAAATCAATAAAATCCCAAACAACAATCAAACTCGAATCAAAATAGAAGAATACGGTGTATAGGCATAGGGACATGTACCTCGTGTCCAGGGAGGGTCCCTCGTATCCAGGAATTGGGACACGTTGTGTCCAAACTAACATTCAAAATTTCAGAAAACTGGGAAAAATACTCATCGTGCAACCATGTCGATCGACCTAGGTCACGACACGAAGCACGTGAGGTCTTGTGCACGTGTCCATAGGTTGATGAGGTCTCAGTCTAGAGGGTCGACACCCTGTATCGAGTCCTAGGCGTGTCAGTGTCCGACGCAAATACCGTATCAGTAGGGAAAACCTGTGTGCACAGACAGTGTATAAATAGTGCGGGAGCAATTACTCCTCCGACACGGCACAAGACGATACGAGACTCAAGGGGTGTGATGTCAGTCACTGCCCCTTGGTCTGTGCCAAGTGGCAGGCCGCCACGTGGCGTGTCGTGTCCACAGTGACACTCGGGTAGCAGGACACTGCTACCGTACGGGAACGTGCGTGTTCACGTGTCCAAACCGACACGACACAACACGATGGTCACCTTAGACCAACAGAAATTGATAAGCGACATCAAACCCTAATTTTCTATTCAAACAAAAACAACAAACAAGAACAAAATGCCCATTGTGGCATTTCGTCGAACACCAAGTATGTCCACTGATACGTGTCCGATACGGACACGTATTGGACACAAAACCTAGAAATACATATACCAATAGTTAGGGTAGACCTAGGGCTTCCTATTCGTGCAATTAAAACACTATTTTATGGAGTGGTTTCAAAATTACCTATGGGTTTGAAATGGCTCAAAAAGCCCCAATGTGAGTGGTTCCTCAAGCTACCAAAACTCCTTCAAATTGGTCCTTCCCTGAAATTTCTCACCATAGCCATCAATTTCACAGAGATTAGAATCTATTTCAAGAAATTAGGAAGAAAAAGGAGTTGAAATGGAGGAGTTATGGATTGGGGAAGAAAGGGTTTACCTCTATTTTCCAAACTTGCAAATTCCTAAAGGAGGCTAGCCCTAAGTGGTAGAGACATTAAATATGGGTGTGGAACCCTAGGTGGCTGGCCATAAATGCTAGGGTTAGGGTTTTGGTTTCACTAATTGGATTATGGGCCTCTATGGGCCTTAAGCCATAAGTTATGGTTCATGAAATCACTAGTCATAATCTAACCTATTCATTATCCCTATTTTCTCCAAATTAATTCTAATGACTAGAGTATCATTAACTTAGGTTAAACTAGGGTTTCATAATCTAACAAAGTGGTCATGACTAGGGTTAGCTTCTAGGACAGTCTCCAAAGTCACCATGAGTCAAAGTCAAGAATAGCACTAATTTAAATTATATTAAAAATTACTTAAATTCCAATAATTCTAATTAATACTAACTAACACTAACCATGGTTAGCTAAGACTAGCTATGACTAATCTAGGTTAGGTCCAAACCAAGTTAGGCTAATCACAATACATGGCAATCAATTAAATAATATTAAAATCACACCATTCTTAATAATACATTAAATTCCAAATAATATATATTAAATTCAATTAAATTCAAAATGACAAAAATACCCTCGAACTGAAAATGATAAATGAAACACTCTAATCACATGACTAGGCTCTAGGTCAAGCTGTCTCTAGTGTTACACTAGCAAAACACCAAAATCATAAGTCATGATTTAAAATAGTTTTAAAAATAATTTAAAAATTACCAAAAATTATATCATGATTTAAATATCATTATTAAAAGACTAAAATTACAAAATTTCAAAATTATCCTCATTTTAGAAAATTGGGTGTTACATGATGCGATCCACGACCAGAAGTCTCAAGATCGCTCCGAAAAGTCGATCCATAGTTGGATCACGCCAGAGAAGTGGACTGCGATGAAGGCTAGATTTGGCGAGGCCAGGTACCAGGAGCGGTCTGACAAGGCCAAGGTGGCGCGGTCGAGCGCCAGTAAGTGGTGTGGTGGCTCCATTCCTATGACAGAGCATTTTCGTCGTCGGTACGTTTCCTATGACGAACATCATTTTATATATAGTTGGATAGAATATTTAATACTAGTAATAGATAATATATTTTAACAGGTAAAAAAGAGTGAGGACTCCAACATGGTGACCGTCTTCCTGGTCACCCATCGAAGGACTGGGGAGTTCATTGACGAGAGGGCGGCGCAGGCATATGTACGTTCTATTCTTTATATTAATTTACTATAATTTAGAAAATAGAAAAATAGATATCAATATAGACTTCAGCAAACACTTAGACGTTAGCAAACATTGTTCTAGGCCGAGTTTCTTTGGCTACAAGAGGAGGCGACTGCTGCTGCTAGTGCACCAGCAGGGGGAGGGGCTTTTACATCCTCCTAGCCGCCTACAGCTCCATTGCCATACGACCTCTGGATGACCGTCGTTGGTGGTCTTCAGAAGGGTACGTTCTACGGTACGGGCTCCTACGGTGCCTACTTGGCTTCAGAGTCATCCCGGGCCCCCTCTGTCAGTGCGCAGTCTCCAGCTTCGCAGGCGTCATCACGAGCTCAGGATATTGGTCGTCAGATCGACGAGCTGCATCGCGAGTTGCAGCAGCAGATTTTTGATCACCATACCGCAGAGCGACGATCCGACGATCCGATGATCATCGGACGATTTGATGCGGTCGAGCGCAGTATACTGGAGCTGATGAGTCTGCAGCAGGCTACAACTGCCAGCTTGCACACGCTCACCGAGTCTACGGAGCGCACAGAGCGTAGACAGGTCGATCTGGAGGGATCGCAGAGGACCATGTCTGCCTCACTCACTCAGATACATACTTCGATTGAGGAGAGTTCTCAGAGGATGGTGAGTACCCTTGCTGCGTATGCTGAGCGACTGCGAGAGCTGGAGCAGATACGTCCTCCCGGTCCATCGACGGTATCGACTCCAGACGTTGCACTGCCTCCTACTGCCCCTATGGTGCAGCTCACACAAGAGCAGTATGAGTTCATACTATCTCAGATGCGCAGCGGGGGTCCTCAGTAATTTTATTGATTTTTTTATGAGTTGTATGTATTGGCCCTATGGGCAAATTATTTATTGGTACACTTTTGTTTATACACTTGGTGGGAGACTTTTTATTATCTCTCAATTTTATTTGACTCTATTGGATGTTTGTGATGATGTGTGTCTGTGAAGTGCAGTATGTAGGATTTGAATATATTTATGTTTGTGATGATGTTTGTGATGATATAAAGTGAAGAGTAAAGTGTAAAGTGCAGTGTGCAGTGTGCAAGATTTGAATACATTTTTATTATCTTCTATTTTCATATTAGTGTTTAAACTATATGTAAAGTGCAGTGTGCATGATTTGAAAATTGTATATTATTTTTTTAAAATTTTCCTGCATATTAGCGACGGTTTGTGACATTTTACGACGCGGAAGTACGTCACAAAGATGTATCTGTACGTCGCTAACTGCGACGGCCCATCGCTAAACGTCGTTCAACGTGCTGACATGGCAAACCTTGCCATGTCACTACATGCGACGAATAGACGTCGCTAAATACATCGCTAAGTTGGCGACATACTATAAATGTCGCCGAACGTCGCTAAGTTTGCGACGTTTTAGCGTCGTAGACAATTCGTCGCAACAGCGACGATAGGCGACGAAAGTTGTTCTGCGACTAGCTTTTTGGTGACCTTCTATTTTCGTCGCTAATTACGTCGCTAAATATATTTAGCGACGTATTTTTACTGATTAGCGACGTCTTTGGACGTCGCTATTGCAGCCTATTCTGGTAGTGAGCAGAGTGACCCGTCTGTGCAAATCTCAGATCGGCGAAAGAGTTAGCAATAGCCTGGAACCGAGTCACGTCACAGAACTCATGTTCCCTGGAAGTGTCAACGAAGAATGTCTGCAGATCTGATAGATGCTGGTAAATATCCTTAAAAGTCATAGGATAAGACTGAGGAGGACCATGTGCTGTGGGTGTAGGTGCAGGAGGAGCAGGTACAGTAGGTGGAGGAACAGTGGCAATGCTGCGACGAGAAAGCTTGAGGAACTTGGGCTTAGGGTCCAAAGCATAAGTGGATAAGTCAATATCGAATCTCTGAAAGATGTGTGGGATGATCATCACATAAGAGAGGTTGCGGTCTCTTCTGCGACATCTACCCATCATCTGAATGATAGTCTTAGAGGCAGAAAAAGGAATCCCCTTAAGAATGTGATATAAAGCAGAAAGATCGAGTGCAGTGATATCATCTTTTGAAGTAGATTTTGGAAGTAGAGTAGAATAGATGATGCAATGTAATTCATAGTTAAACAAGTTCAAGTTATTGGCGTTGAATTATCCAGGACGAGCACGTACGGGCGCACAAAGCTCATTCTTGAAACTAACAAGAGTCGTACCCTTGAAAAAATCGAAATCAGTGATGTCATCGAGCGGGGGCACCTTCGTTTGGTAGACCAAGGATTTTTGCTAGCAATTTATCAATGAACTCGATATCTATCCCGCCGACACGGGTTCTCGCGGTAAAAGTGTCTAACACGAAATTATAGTAAAATAATCTAATGGTATTAGTAGCTATAGGGAATTGTAAAGTAGCAAAGTGATGTAATCCTAATGCCTCAAAGTAAGGACGGTGGTCAGAAAATACAATCCACTTGATCGGAGATCCGGTACATATAGTACGCATAATAAAGTCGGCATACCAAAGTAATGCTTGGTCGGGAGTTTTAAAATAAAAATCATCCGATGCACCGTCATCCGATTGGACCGGAGAAAAGAGGGAATCCGTATGCGGATCAGAAGACGATGCCTCTTCACTGGCATGGGTCTTCTTCCTCTTGAAAGGATTGAATCCCTTAGGCATTCAATCCCCAAAACTAGAAACCCTAATAATTTGAAAGTAAAGGAGAGAAGGAATTATACCTTCTAAGAATCAGGTATGCTGAAGAGAACACAATACTCCGCATGAATCCAAGTTTGGACGAAGATCTCCACGTAGATTGGAAGAAAGAAGGTGGATAAGAACTAGGGTTTTTGGGGCGCTGCTGCTGCTGTTGATGTGGTTTTGGAAGAATGAAGAAGATGGGGGCCTCGGGTTCTGACTGATATGTATATATACCCAGCCGAACTCTGGCCGAATCCGGACCGGACTCGGACCGAATTCGCCAAGGGTTCTTCTGGCTATATAAAAAAAAATTGTTGGGCCATATCTTTTTCATCAATTCGTTTCAAATTTTTAATTCAGAGTTTAGTAATTTTAAATTTTAAATAATTAATATTATTGACATCTAAAATTCCTAATTCTCGACGTAAATAATTGAAACGATCTTCCACTAGAGGTTTTGTGAGTATGTCAGCTAATTGATTCTGTGTGTCTATGTATACAAGGTCTATATCTCCATTTTGTTGTTGATCTCTAAGAAAATGATGTCGAATCTTTATATGCTTAGTACGAGAGTGACATACTGGATTCTTAGTCAAATTAATAGAACTAGTGTTATCACAGAAAATGGGTATGTGCATAAAATGCAATCCATAGTCTTCTAAAGTTTGTTTCATCCACAAAATTTGTGCACAACAACGTCCTGCGACGATATACTCAGCCTCTGTTGTTGATAATGCGACATAATTTTACTTTTTGCTAAACCAAGAGACTAGAGCTTTTCTTAAGAAATAACATGTACCGCTGGTACTTTTTCTATCTACTTTGCATCCGGCAAAATCAGCATCAGAATAACCGGTTAGGTCAAATGACGTGGTTTTAGGATACCATAAGCCGACAGAAGAAGTGCCTTTAAGATATCGAAAGATACGCTCAACTGCGCACATATGTGATTCCTTAGGATTGGCTTAAAATGTGCACACAAGCAAACACTAAACTTAATGTCTGGTCGACTAGCAGTTAAATACAGTAAGCTAGCGATCATACCTCGATACTTACGTATGTCGACGGGTTTGCCTTGTTCATCAATATCAAGCTTGGTTGAAGTCGCCATTGGATTGCTAAGTGGCTTGACTGCTTCCAGGTCGAACATCTTTAATAGATCCTTTATGTACTTTGCTTAATTTATGAACGTCCTATTCTTGGTTTGTTTGATTTGCAGTCCGAGAAAGAATTTCAGTTCTCCCATCATGCTCATCTCAAACTCATTTTGTATACACTTTGAAAATTCTTGACAAAGAGATTCATCAGTAGATCCAAAATAATATCATCTACACTTGAATCAAAAGAATATTGTTATTCAAAGATTTTATAAATAATATAGTGTCAACCTTTTCCTTTGAAAACTGTTATCAAGTAGAAAAGAGCTTAAACGATCGTACCAAGCACGAGGGGCTTGTTTTAAACCGTATAAGGCTTTCTTCAACTTGAAACATAATCAGGATTTTTGAAATCAGAAAAACCGGGAGGTTGAGTTACATAAACTTCTTCTTTTATAAAACCATTCAAAAATGCGCTTTTGACATCCATTTGAAATAACTTAAAATTATGAAAACATGTAAATGCACATAACATGTAAATGGATTCTAATCTCGCAACTGGGATATAAGTCTCATCGTAGTCGATACCTTCTTCTTGATTGTATACTTGAGCTACGAGTCGAACCTTATTACGAGTCACTAAACCATTTTCGTTCAGTTTGTTTTGGAATACCCAACGGGTGCCAATGATCGGATGATCAATGGGCTTGGAAACAAGTTCCCAAACTTGATTCCGTTCAAATTGGTTTAATTCCTCTTACATAGCATCTAACCAAAAATTATTACTACATGCTTCTTCAATATTTTTGGGTTCAAACTACGAAACAAAAGCAACACAAGAAGCTATATCTTTATTAGAGGAACGAGTACTTACACCCTTGGTAATCTCACCAATTACCAAGTCCTTTGGATGATTTGCTAAGAATCTCATCTCTTTTGGCGTATCCTCAAGATTGCTAGTTTCGGCTTCTTTGCTTGAAGACTCTATACCCTTTGCTCTTTGCTGCATAACCAAAAATATACCTTCATTGGCCTTTTCATCAAATTTACTCAGATTGTCTTTAGTATTAAGAATAAATCATTTACATCCAAAAATCTTGAAATAAGAAATAGTGGGTGTTCTATCAAACCATAGTTCATAGGGAGTCTTCTTCGATATAGGTCGAATTAGAACCCTATTGACAATATAGCACGCTGTATTGACAGCTTCAGCCCAAAAGTATCTAGGTAGACTAAACTGGTTTAACATTACTCTAGCCATTTCAGATAGAGTCCTGTTCCTACGTTCCACAACTCTATTTTGTTATAGAGTCCTAGGGCAAGAGAATTCATGCAAATAACCGTGTGTGTCACAAAATTGCTTGAATTCTGCATTCTCAAATTCGCCGCCATGATCACTGCGAATACGAGTAATCATGAACCCTTTTCATTCTGTACTTTCTTGCAAAAGGTGATGAATTCTGATAATGCATCATTTTTGTGTGCACGAAAATATACCTATGTATATCTAGAAAAATTATCTACAATGACAAATGCATATAACTTACCACCTAGACTAGAAATTCTACTTGGTCCAAATAAGTCCATATGCAACAGTTGTAGAGGTCTAGTGGTACTTACATCGTTCTTGGATTTGAATGCGGATCGAGTAGCTTTGTTCTTTTCATATTCACTACATATCGTATCCTTCTTGAGATATGTCCGGTAAGCTGCGTACCAACTTCTTTGTAGATAGTCTTGAAATTGTATCCATGTTTGCATGGCAGAGTCTCAAATGCTATAGTTGACTCTCAATGCTTTTGGCCATCAAACATCTACCTGCTTTGTTAGCATCTTCTAACAAATAAAAAACATATATGTTGTCTTCCCTGATACCTTCAAAGATAGTACTACCAGTTGAACTATCAACTATAGTACACTTGTCTTTGACGAAGTTAATGCCATAACCATGATTAGCTAAATGGCTTATGTTGAGCAGATTATGTTTTAACTCGGTAACTAGACAGACATCTTTAATCACAGGATAGGGAGCCTTACCAATGTCACCGATATCGATTATGTACCCTCTTAAATTATTACCGAAGGAGACGTATCCTTCTTTATTCTTCTTCGATAGTGTTGCAAATAATGAAGCATCACCGGTCATGTGCCGTGAGCAACCGCTGTCGAGGATCCATTTACTCCTAGCATGTGAAGGGCGTTCCACCTACAAAATAATTTACAGATGAAACTCTTGGTATCCATTTTTTGTAGGGTCCTGACTGGTTAGTTTTTGGTATTCATGCATAAACATTTAAATCTACTAACTTTCTGATTCTACATGCAGAGGATATATGATCAATGAGGCCACAATAATGACATTTTACATGTTGAGTATTGAAAGTTGTGTGAGGTGCGTGATTGGTATGTTTTGCTTTTCTAGTATAGAAGAATGCATGCCTATTAGTCTTTTTGGGCATAGGTTTGGTATGGTTTGGTCTGACAGTGTTTGGTTTGGGCGTGTTCTGATGATTCGGTAATTGACACGTGTTAGAATAGGAAGCAGCAACTTCAGGCCATTTTTCTAAACTAATTTCCAATTTTTTGGAGGTGTCATATAATCTAATGTAGTCAGGTGTAAGTGTTTCTATTCTGACTTGTGCACACTGGAGACTCTTTCTCTCCTTAGATAGGTCTTCCTTTAGCTGGATGATGGTTTGGTCTTTTTCTTCGGATAACTTAATAGTCTCGTGTAACAACAACTTAATAGATGAAAGTTCACCAGACTCAGTTGAAGAGTCATTATTTCTAACATGATCTAGTTGGTCGGTAAGTCTTCCTATCTCACCTTTGTACTCTTTGAGTACCTTCTTAAAGATTTCATATTTACTACACAGTTTCCTGTAATCATTTAACAGGTCACTGAAAGCCTCTCCTAGTTACTCAGAGGTAAAATCATCATAAGGATCAAATAGAGGATTAGTGATTACCTGATCGCAAGCCATCAAGCATACATTTGCAGCGTCATCTAATTGTTCGTCTTCTGAGTCGCTGGCTTCACTTTTATGCCATATGCTTGTGTTGGCGTACTTCCTTGATATAGACTTCTTCTGGTAGCCTTTGTCATATTTGCTGTTTTTGCTTGTTAATGATGATGCTATTGGACAATCTTTTTTTGTGTCCTTTCTTCTTGCATCCGTAGCAAATAGAATCTTTCTTGTTGTTGTTGCTGTTGCTATCTTTTGTTCTCCTGTTAAATCTCATGAACTTCTTGAATTTTTTTATCAGAAGAGCTTGATCTTCAGAGTCAGAGTCGCTGTCGTCAGAATCATCTTCGATAGTTCTTCTATGTTTAGCTTTGTGAGCGATCGACTTCTCTGGCTTCTTCTTTGGTGTAGCATCTTCAAAGTCTTGAAGTTCTAACTCGTGAGTGAGTAGCTTACCCATGAGTGTTTCCAGAGACATTGTTGAGAGATCGTTTTCTTCAATGATTATTGTAGCCTTTGGAATCCAGTTCTTTGTGAGAGCTCGTAGAAGTTTGCAAATTTTTTCATGGTTACTGTATTTCTTGCCTAGTGAAGACAAAGGATTTACAATATCCAAGAATCTCGTAAACATCTGAGTGGCTGATTCACTTGGCTTTATTTTGAACGTCTCGTACTCCTGAGTAAGTCTGCTGATCTTTGACTCCTTGACTTGTGTTGTTCCTTCGTGGGTTACTTTGAGAAGTTTCCATACTTCATTTGATGTTGTGCAGGTAGACACTCTGTTAAATTCGGTTCTGTCTAAAGCACAAAATAAAGCGTTTATAGCACGTGCGTCAAGACTGACCTTTTTTCTTTTCATTCTATATATATTTGTCATGGGGTTTTTCAACTAAAACTCCATCAACATTAATACGAGGAGGCTTTTTGTATCCATCAATAACTATAGACCATAAGTCAAAATTAAGAGATTTTAGGAAGAAACTCATACGTGTTTTTCAATAAGTGTAGTTTGTGCCGTCAAACAGTGGAGGTCTGTTTGTGGCTTGGCCTTCACTTGTGAATTTCACAGTTGCCATGTGTAATTCTGTGATCTATATAATAATTAAAAATAACTGAATATAGCTATAATTTTACCTGTATAACTCGCTCTGATACCAATTGTAGGAATGAAATCGTAAAGTAGAATACTCTAGAGGGTGGGTGAATAGAGTAGGCAGCGGAATATTGCTAATTAAAAAACTAGTTAGCAGTTAGATCACAGATATAATGATAATCACAAAATAAATAACTGTAATAAAAAAGAGAGATCAGAAGGCAAACACAAACACAGAGATTTATACTGGTTTCCTTCTTGTGAAGACTAGTCCAGTCGGAAGAACTCTAGCTTCCAGTTGAATCCACTATTAGAAAATCTCGCAAGTTTTCAACGAAGTCCTTGCAACTTCTACAGGCGCGAGCTTTGATATGAAGAACTCGACCAACTTCAATTGTAAAGAGTCAATCTTTAATCAAGCCTCTGATTACAATCGCTCTGAAACTTCTAGACCGTACCGTACTGGCAAATCGACTAGAGGATTGTAACTGGCTTGGGATTTAAAAATGAAAGCTTTTTAGAACTCTTTGGAAGAAATGTAAGCTTTAGAAGAGAAGAGATTGAAAGTGAATTGGTATCTTGAAATGATCGAAATCCTTCTCTATTTATAGTTTTTCCAAAGGCAGAACTCTGACAGAATTCGGACAAAATTCGGACAGAACTCTTTGTAACCAACCGCAACTGAAGGGAGACCAAGTTCAAAATCAAACGTTTACATAACGTTTAACTTGGCCGAACTCTGGCCGAGTTCTGTCAGGGTTTGGTCAGTTGATTTTGTGAAAAATAATTTTTGGCTTTTTGAAAATCCTTCAGAAGCTTTTTGTAAAACAGATATTTTTAAAAAACATAGGTCATTTTAGAAAGATAGGTCAGTTTTGAAAAACGATTTCGGATAGCTTATTTGCCAGTACGACTTGGTATACAATGTATTCCTAGACTCAATAAAAATAAAAAATTATATTGCTTTAAGGAAATACAATCTTGAGTGGCAAACAGCTTCGGTCTTGATCTGAGTAGATATCCATCTTTGATCAGTGTCCAAAACGTCGTTAGTAAACATCTGAATTGATTCGTATATCGAGACAAAGTTTGATCAATTATTAAAATTAGGTTTGACCATGACCAATGGGCCAACACAGTGAATCGTGTCTTCGAATGAACTCTATATAAGATTCTTTTCCCCAAACCTTTTAATTGTTCATTTTTATTGAAAGCTTTTTGTTGTTGGTTTTTTTGGATGCGTTTTATAACTCCACTTTCTCTAAAAAAAGAGTTAGTCATTTCTCCCTATATTGATTCCCTATTATATTTTAAGTATTATACAAATAGTTTATAATTTAGAATGTGTTATAAAATAGAAGAGAAAGAGAAAAATATTGGTTGTCAGAAAAAATGTACATAGCTTTTATCATTGATAACATATGAAGAGGAAATAGGATAGAGGTTGTTGTGAGTATGGATAAAGGGCATCCATATTTGGGTCTATCCAAATCACAACACTCCCCTTGGATGCCAACTTTAATTATTGTCTCACTAAAAACTTTTTTGAGGAAAAACCCATCTTTTGGGAAAAAAATTATAGAAAAGAAAAGAGTACAATAACATTCTTCAGGAATATGATTCTTCAGGTATCCAAGTGGGTGCGGCTTACACTGCTTCGTTAAAAACCTTTCGAAGGGAAAACCCAGTGAAAAAAAATCTCGACGAAGAAAAAGAGTACAATGCGCAAAGACATACTTCGAGATGTCTCCATTAGTGTGCATCTTCAGGATGCCCCCCCCTCAAATTATAAAAATTACATGTAGTTCTTACATCAAAAAAGAAAAGAAAAATACCCCCAGTACATTTGAATATTATATTTCACCCCAACCTTTGTCTATACATTTTTATTCATTATCTCTATATCCTAACAAATACTTGTAGACTCATTGGTTATTCCTGGAAGCTTGCAACTCTCCCTGATATGTTGAACTGTTAAAAATATAGCCCTGCACATTCTCTTGTTTGCTCCATTAATTGTAAGGAAGATTGTCGCAGTATTTTGCTATATTTATCTCTAAAATACCTGCAACATTGTTTAGAAAAATATATCTCATTTGCGATATCCTCGTAAGGAGGATCAGATAAATATCATGTATTTGTATATCTCACTATATCAAAACATTCATCAAGAATAATTAATGTGCATTATGTCATTCTACTATATGTGTGTAGATGCATATCATCATTTCACATAAAATATTGTGTTGAGTGAATGACAATAAAAAATTTGTATTTTAAATAGGGTGCTTCAGGACCCAGAACATGTTCTTTTGATCGTAAATGATCCTATTAATATGACCATTATAGGTATATTATTCATATTAATTCTCTACCAGAGATTTATCTCTACATGATATCAATATTATCTTATCTCTACTGGAGATTAATATTATCTTTTCAAGAGATAATAGTAGATCTCTTCTAGAGATTTATCTTTTCATGAGATTACATGAGATTACATAAGATCTCTTCTGAAGATTTCTTTCTTCTAGAGTTTATCTCTTATGAGATCTCTTCAAGAGATGTCCGATCTCTTCAGGAGATTCCCGATCTCTTCGGAAGATTTCTGATCTCTTTGGGAGATATCTGATTTCTTCAGGAGGTTTCCTCTTCAGGGGGTACTTTAATCTCTTTAGGAGATCTTCTCTTCAGAAGATACTCTATAGACGACGACCATTTTGATGAATCCGTTCATGGATTTCTTCATAAACTCAATGAGCCTGTCACATTCTTCTGGACGGTTTAATCTATATATAGTTTATTCGTAGATCCTTCGGGGATAACATGGTAATTTTTAATCCTTCAGGAATTTTTGAACTGGAACTACTTAATACATCGGATCTCTTATTTGTTACAGACACCCATTCAAAACCTACTGGGTTTATTTTTTTTGATTTTGTACTATAGGACAGAACACTCCATGTCTTGCGAGAGATATCGTATCTTTTCATTAGATTATTCGTGGTTTAGTGTTATCCTTTGATTTTATCACCCTTTTTCTTATTGGATAGTGTCATTTATGACAAACTTCTTGATTCCAATTTTTTTTAACTATATATAAAAACTGGTACCTCTTTCTCAGTCTCTTCTGGAATCTGAGTTATATCCTCTACCGGAGCGATATACTTTGAGAAATTTGATCTTTGGTTCATGACATCTTCCGGACCGTCATGAACTTTTTCTTTACAGGAGATGCTTCTTCCGGAGCTGCTTGTTCAAGAGCATTTGGGTGTGTTATATTATTCTGGCTCTTCTTTGGAGAGCTAAATCTTTATAACCTTTAGTATTATTCGGTCTCTTCTTCTGGAGAGCTGACTATTTAGAACCTTTAGGTCTTATACGTTCTTACAAAAGAACTTATTCATTTGCTGCCTTTATTTGGTACTTTTGGTACTTCTATTAGAAAATAATTTTATAGTCGATATAGCTATTTATGCAGCATAATTAAAAACATCAAGTAAGCATCTAATATTTCATTTGCAGTAAAAAAAGGATAATTTCTTCTAATTAAGTTAAGATTAGATAAAGTAGAAATATGCAATTACACGTTCTTCTGGAATGATGCAATACGTTCTTCTAGAACAATGCTTTACGACGTTATTCTAGAACGATAATTTACGACGTTCTTCTAGAACGATAATTATCTTCTTCATATCTTCCCCTAATAGCGAAAATTATGTGTTAATAACGTGATAGATCACAAAAATATTCTATCACAAAAATATCTCATGTCTAGAAGCTTTAATAATGTAAGGAGATAAACATAATAATTCACAAAACATAGATACCAATATTATAATTTCAAATAATTCTAACATAAGTCATCTAATGCAGGTCAAAGCTGTACTACTAGTTATTCAGATACAATCTTCAGGATTGATGGTTTAGAAATAAACTTTTCCTTGAGATCAATGATGTATGCTGTAATTTGGTAAGAGATTATCACACAAATTAATATTGATAACTCTCATAATCTTTGTTTTGGGTGTCTTGTCGATCATGTCATAATTTAAAAGTTATAGGATCATTTGACTTCTGGCTCACAATGGACCCTTATAGGGTTGAGCTTATGGCTCAAGGTAATATGTGACTTGACAACCCTAATGTGAGTAACACGTATCCCTAGTGAATATCTGGATAATCTCTCTTGGGCGAACTTTCAGTTCTTTAGGGCGAACTTCCGATTCCCTAGGACGAACTTTCGGTTCTCTAGGACGAACTTCCGGTTCCTTCAAATGTATTCTTTATTTTTCTCACTCATAGTTTCAATATGATACCCGTGTTTGTCCTTATGTCCTTAAAACTCAATAATTTTCTTCTGGAATTATAAGAGTATAAGACAATTTGTATAAGTGGGTGAGTTCCGTTGGATAAATTTAAGTGTGCTCTTTTAGAGCCTTCAATAATATGAGCATGAGCAACTATTATGGATACTACTTTCACACTAGTATTCTTGTTGGAGGAAAAGATCCTATTCTTAAGGATGGTGTTGATAGTAGCATATATATCAGTCATGCATAAGATTATCTATCTAGTTTTTCTATGGATTTCTAAATATGACAATATCTTATCAATAGTTGCAAATGTAGATATTATTAATCAATAATAATAATAATAATAATAATAATAATAATAATAATAATAATAATAATAATAATAATAATAATAATAATAAAATATAGAACTTCAGGTCTGTGGTAGTTGGTAGGACAATGGTGCATACGTAGTCACCCTTCGGACTGAAAAAACTTATAGTACAAACTTTAAATTTTCTATTTTAAATAAGGTTTATAACTTTAAAAAAATATGCAACTATGAAATACCAACATTCAGGTTGGTGTTTGTAGGACAACTTGACATAGAACTTCGGGTCTATTTTGTTTACGAGAAATTCGAAAGTATTATCAACCATATTTTGTGATTGTCAATTTTATTGGCCTTTCGGGGGCCAGGAACCCGCTGCGACATGCAAAAATTAGTTTGCAAGCGACTGGTTTTCCTCGGACATGCAATGCAACACATGTCATGCATGCACGAATTTGGTTGCTCCAAAATATATGCAAGCAATCATGTTTAATCAAGTCAAGTACAATATTCTAAAAAATGATCAATAATATTATAAATCATTTGAGAATCTAGATTTTTATCTAACTACCACAATAATATATGGTGAAAAATCTTTGCATGTGATCATAGAAGGCATTATTTGTTTGAGAGGCTGCCACCTGACTTGTCTCGAAAGAATCCATAGCTTCCAAATTTGTCATTAAAACTCTCATAGATGAGTGACAACCAATTTCCTTTGAATTTTTTTATATGCATGCACTTTGATTCCAAGAGATAAATATTAATGGACATAAAAAATGTTAGGCTTCAAATATATAATAACTGAATACTACATCTTTTGAACCAAAAACTTATTGATTCAAAATCTAACCGATTTTTTTTTCCTTCATAAATGGCCCCTTATAACCTAATTTTAAATTCAAATCATATTTAGATATGCCAAATATTTGGATCATAAACGTATATGGTGATCTTGCCACTTCTGCCACCAAGAACCTTACCAGGTAGTATAGTAGTATACATAACGAATTCCTATAAATATGAGGGCAACTAGAAATTTGCTTTATTTGTGACAAAACTACACATCCATGATATGAGAACTTGTCATTGAAACAAAATATTTTATTCGTGGAAAGTTGTTGAAGGTATGACATTTAAGTTGCTGAGAGCACTCCTCAATACAATGAAACAAACATGACTATATTTTCAGATAAAATTTATTCCAACGAGAAAAAGGATAAATTTTAAAACCCATTAACAAGCGCATGTACAGTATAGATACAATATGGTTATATCTACTTCTACCATATTTTAACTAGTGGAATGTGCTTATAAAATTATTTAAAACAAATAGAAAAATGACATGGTATTTGCTTTTAATTAAAGATATTAAAGATATTCTATGTTCATTTAGAGGATTCAGACCATGTTGTGAGCATATATTTATCGCATTTTGTTTTGTAAGTAATTATAAGTTAGATAATGAAGGTCTCAGAACTTTCACCAAACAATATTGTCTCACATGCTCAAAAGATACCAGAAGACAATCAAAGGGAATAGCTTGGATATAGTATTACCATATATGTACTTATGTATCGGTATTCACGTTACATATGATACAAATGCAATATAGATATACAAATAGTTATCTATTCCGGCAAAACTGGACACTAACATGAATTGGTTATGTGAGGATATAACATCAAATTTGTACATTTATCAAATACATGCTTACACACAATAATGAAGGTGAAATTAAAGTCATTCATAATACTTTCAGGATTAGGATGTAAACAATTACAAATAAACTGATCTATATGACGATTGCTTATCTTATTTATATCAAATACATATTTATTATCTTTAAGTATAATTTATTATAATAGATCATGGAAAAAATTGTAGCGAACATAGTAAGCAAACATATCGAGAAAAATAGGACTAGATCTAACCTTCGGGAGATCAACGGAGAGAAAGTCAATAGCAAAATTCGCATATTCACATCTAACCTTTTTTCGCATATTCGCATATCTGACCTTGTCAGCATCTGGAGCTCCTCGAGTAATGGAGATCTTCCTTCCAGCCTTCTTCTTTGTTAGAGGATCTTGCTGATAACGTGCTATAAAATAGAAGAGAAAGAGAAAAATATTGGTAGCCAGAAAGAATGTACGTAGCTTTTCTCATTGATAAGATATAAAGAGGAAATATGATAGAGGTTGTTGTGGGTATGGATAAAGGACATCCATATTTGGGTCTATCCAAATCATAACAGAATATTTATATTCTAATAGTTAGTCATTTATGGTTAATTATTATAATTATTCATTTATAACATCTTAATATTATTCTTTCAAATATTTTTTCCTATTTTGTTTTTAATCAACCATCTCATCTGCTAGCAGGCAACTACTTGACCCCTAGCCAATTGGGCCAAGCCATTCTTCCAAAACCATTGTTCATAGCCAACCTACTATTAGGGCCAATGTATTGGTCAAGCCACAATCTATTATTCTTACGAAAAATTTCAGAGAGAGCATTATAGTTTAAATTTATTTTATAAAAGGAACAAAGTTTGGAATAATTGCAAATTGAGCATCGTCGTGCCCGAGAGTTGGACGTGCAATTTTCACGCCCTACATTTGGGCATAGAAAAGCAATGTGGTGTCATTAAGGAATTGTTAATGAGGTCTAATGGGGTTAATTGTTATTGTTAATTATTAAGGAATTGTTAATGGGGTCTAATGGGGTTAATTGTTATTGTTAATTGTGGTGAGTTACGGAATTGGAAAAAGTGGTGCCCTTCTTTAGGGCGTGGTTTTTTGGGAGTCAATTTTTTGGCACCCTTTTTTATGGTGTGATTTTTTTACTACGTTTTACAGGCTACTATGGCTTTTACAACGGCTACTATGGCTTTTACAATGGCTAGTTTATGTTTTACAAGCGGACCAAGCAGAGGGGCACGTGGCACAAGCGCACCAAGCAGAGGGGCACGCGACACAAGCCGAGAGCCACGCGGGCCACGCGGCAGAGGGGGAGGCACGCTGGGCGGGAGAAAATTCACGCCCTTATTTAGGGCGTCAATTTTTGTGACTTTAAATTTCACGCCCTTTATTAGGGCGCGGTTTTTCCATAGTAATAAATTTTGACGACCTAAAGTAGGGCGTGAAAATTTTCTACGCCCTATTTTTGGGCGCGACTGTGCTCACTTTGCTATTTTTTCAAACTTAATGTCTTTTAGGCAATTTCTACAAACATTTTTGCTTCTCATGAAATTTTTCGTTATTCTTAACCATAGCCCACCTAACTGCCAATGCCTATAACCTAGGTAAGGACCCAAACCCGTTAAGCCAAACTATTACTTAGATCAACCGACCCTTTGAATATTTCTCCTTCTTCTTCGCTTTGTTTCGAATGATCGGCTAGCGAATGCGGCTCACATCCGCACGCCTCAGGCGATCGTCCTCGACGACTCTAGAGGGTTCCAGAATGAGCTTCTCCATCGACTTACGAAGCTCATCTCCTCTGTTCATTTGCCACCGACATAGTTGTTAGTGTCGGGGCATAATTTTTCGATTGAAAACTAAAATTTCGTAACAATTGTACAAACAATCGTTATTACGTAACACTTCACAAAAGGTACGTAAGAGAAATTTTAACTAGTGCTACACTTCACAGAAGGTGCACAGAACGTAACCCTTCACAGAAGGTACGTAAGAGAAATTCCACTAGTGCTACACTTCACAGAAGGTGCACAGAACGTAACACTTCACAGAAGGTACGTAAGAGAAATTCTACTAGTGCTACACTTCACAGAAGGTGCGCTAACAGAATTCTGATAATACCAACACAAATACTTCACCGAAGGTGCGCTAATAGAATCCTGATAATACCAACAAAGAAGGTGACAGACAAAAGATGGAAAAACTCCTGCTGGGGTGAATGATCACCGTTGCTCAAAGCTTTATTTGCCCCACACGAATAGCTTCCAGGAACCAGCAAGTTCGTCGGAGAACTTGGAACACTCTTGCTCTTCTGACTCCTCGGATGAACACGAACTCCCCTACAAAACTCAACGCTGGTACAATACCTCTCTTCTCTCTAACAACTTCTAAGCACTTGTAAACTTTCTGTCTACTACTTGTGTCTTAGTTCTTAACAGTGAGAGAGAAGGAGGAGACCTTATATAGGCCCCTGCAACAACTGCCTGGTTAGCACAATATTAGGGACGTGGTAGTAACCACCCAGAACATGGAGCAACCGCTCAGAACATGCAAAGACACGTTCTGCTGCAAGTTGTGCCACTCGCGTAACCAGCATAATTTGTACTTTATGCACACAACTATTTTACGTAACCTGCGCACACTACGCACTCTACGCATACTGCGTACGCTGCGTACACTGCGCACTCTGCGCACTCTACGCACACTACGCACGCTGCGCACACTGCGCACACTGGGCTGCGTACTGGGCCAGCGTAACTGGGCTCGCGTAAGGGGCCGCATAACGTGGTCGCGCAAGTGGCTCGCGCAACGAGCGCAACTTAAGCGCACTATGCGCCTAGCGACGATGTTGACGTGCTAAGTGCGCCAACAAAATGCCACATTATGCCTCATGAGCCCTTGAGCCCGAGTCCGAGCCCGAGCCCGAGTCCGAGTTCGAGTCGCTAAGCCTCTACGGGGCTTAGCTCCTATGGAAATAAATTTTCCAAGAGCAAAAAGCATGAATGCTTTAATTATTGATTTTAGCCTTTTTCTATTAGAAAAATAACCCTACATGGCAAACCTATGTGCTCCTCCACACCACATGTGCATCTCCAATAATAGCAAAGCTAATATATAGAGATACAATCTCTTTGTTTTTTTCGATGTGGGACTAAAGCTTTCTAAAGGAAAAACCAAAACTCCAACAATCCCCCACATATCTCTATATATGGGTATAAGTGTTCTCCACAGTAACTGTCCATCATGCATTAGGAGAGATGTCGCTGACGACTTGAATCTTCCCGCATGGGTCAAAAATTATACTATAATACAAGAATGGACTAAGCCTTGAATTCTGCATCATAGCTAAAAATTTTTCCACTCACATAATGTAGTTACATGTGCTTCTGGCTACACATTAAAGGCCCTGTACCAGCCTGATTTCAGCATATAATTTTGGGCGTCTACAAGTTTACCCTCAAGAGACGGCCTTATATCTCTTTGTCCATACACTATAGGTGAGTTCATTATAAAGAGACATGGCATGAAGCGCTTTGTGCTTCCCTTGCGGTGCTACGCCGCTATGACATGGCTTAAAGCCGAGGCTTTACCCCATACCGGGAACCTCATCGTAGTGTCATACTACTGTAGCATGAGGCAACCGCCTCTCTGTAGTGCCAAACTACCCAGTATGAAGCCTTAGGCTCCCTTGTGGTGTTATGCCGCAACGACATGGCTTGCAAGGCCGAGGCTTTATACCTAACTGGGTACCTCATCATGGTGTTGTGCCACTGTAACATGAGGAACTCTTCATCTTTGTAGTGCTGACTACATCCCTCTTTATTTTTAACATAAAATATTAGGCTAACTGCCTATTTGCGGTGCTACACCACTGTGACTTAGCCTGCTAAGCCGAGGTTTTATCCTATTCCTGGGCAGCACCCCACATATAGGAACCTCATTGTGGAGTCACCCCACTGTAGCATGGAGTTTCACTCCTTGTAGTGCTGCTCTACCGTGCTTCCTGTAAAGCACACCAGGCATTCACTCTGCCTGAGAACTCATTAAGGCAATTAAGCCAACCTTCCCACATGAACCGTTTTCCGCAGAAAACAACAGTAGACAATAGTGGTTGTAGGTCCGTAACCTCTCCATGCCCGATAGAACATGTACCCACCATTCCTGATATTCTTCCAGTTAATGGTCCTCCCTTGAACCAAAAGCTAGATGCCTAGTAGATAAATCTTTGAACTAATAGCATAAAACTTTATGGTAGGAATACAATAACTAATATCAGAATGCCTTCAAGCCCATTTTATATGCTGAGTCATAGACCAGCTGGCGCTTGAGGCCCTTGGTGAACGGATTCGCCATATTTTTCTGACTCTGAACATCAATCACTGCAATTACACCTCTCTTAATAAGATCGTGTACTGCCCTGTGCTTTAACCGCACAGTCCTCTTCTTTTCGTTGAAAAGATCATTTGATGCTACCGCCGCAGTCGCCTGGTTGTCGCAGTATATCGGTATTGCCGGTATTTGCGCCCCAACCACTAGAAGATCATACATGAGCTCTCGAAGCCATTCTGCTTCCTCGGCTGCGGTATCAAGTGCAAAGAACTCAGATTCTATGGATGACCGCGAGAGCATAGTCTGCTTCTTCGATTTCTACGATATAGCAGCTCCACCCATTGTAAAAATATATCCACCTGTGAACCTCTTGCTCTCCAAATCTGAGCACCAACTGGCATCAGTGAAGCCTTCCACTACCTGCGGATCTCCGTTGTAGTACAGTGCATATGTCTAAGTATTCTTGAGATATCTCATAACCCGTTTCACAGCCTTCCAGTATTCAACACCAGGGTTGCTCGTAAAACGACTCAGCATTCCCACGGCAAAAGCTATGTCAGGCCTTGTGGCATTAGTAGCATACAACAAACTCCCGATTATGCTAGCATACTCCAGCTGCTTGACTTTTTCCCCTGAATTAGGCTTCAGCTTCACATCACACCTGTACGGCGTATCGATCCCTGGAAGATCTCGATACCCATAACGAGTGATCATTTTCTCAATATAATGAGACTGTGACAACGCTAGTCCAGTGTTTGTCCGGATGATCTTGATCCCTAAGATCACATCAGCTTCCCCCAAGTCCTTCATACTGAACTTGCTCGAGATGAACCTCTTTGTCTCCGTGACACAGCTCATATCCGTACCTAGGATAAGCATGTCGTCCACGTACAGACAAATGATCACACCTCTTCCATCAGCGAACTTCATGTAAACATACTTGTCCGTCTCGCTGACCATGTAGCCATTTGACCTTATAACTTTGTCAAATTTCTTATGCCACATCTTGGGAGCTTGTTTAAGACCGTACAAAGATTTCACCAACTTGCAAACTTTGTCTTCAAGACCCTTGACGACAAATCCCTCTGGCTGTTGCATGTAAATCTCTTCGGTCAGCTCGCCATTTAGGAAAGCTATTTTGACATCCATCTGATGTATCACCATCTTATGTATTGCTACGAGAGCAATCAACATTCTGATGGTGGTCATCCGGGCTACTGGAGCATATGTGTCAAAATAGTCAATCTCCTGCTTCTGAGAAAATCCCTTGGCTACCAACCTAGCCTTGAACTTGTCAATAGTTTCGTCTGCTTTCATCTTCTTCTTGAAGATCCATTTGCATCCGATGGATTTTGCTCCTTCAGGAAGATCAACCAACACCCAAGTGTTATTTGAGGTGATTGAATCAACTTCATTGTCAATCGCCTCCTTCCAGAAAATTGCATCTCTGGTCTTCATTGCCTCATCATATGTAAGCGAATCTGCTTCCACATGATAGGTGACAAAGTCACTTCCGAAGTCCTTCGGCCTCCTCACACACTTAGCTGACGGCTCAGCTTGTTCTGGTTCAACCGTTGTTTCAACAACATCTTCTTGGACCACATCTTCATTGAAGACTTCAGTTTGCTGCGTACCCTCATTGTTCTCCGGTACATCCGCAAGAACAATATTCTTGTGCCTAGCAAATTTGTCTTCAAAATATTCTGCATCGCGAGATTCAATGATATGATTTGACTCAATATCAAGAAATCTCCGAGCATCACTCTTCTCGGCATACCCCAAGAAGATCGTCTTAGTAGTCCTTGTCCCAAGCTTCTGAATCTTCAGATCTGGAAGCTTGACATATGCCAGACACCCCCATACTCGAATGACATTCAAGTTAGGTCTGACCTTGAACCAGAGTTCATGAGGAGTAACGTCTGAAGTTGCATGAGACACTCTATTTAGAATAAAAGTGGCCGTTAATGCAACTTCACCCCAGTAGCACTTAGGAAGGCCAGCAGTCAACAACATTGAGTTAATCATTTCTGTTAACGTTCTGTTCTTCTTTTCTGCTACTCCGTTTGATTGAGGAGAGTACAGAGCCGTAGTCTCATTGACAATTCCATGTTCTTTGCAGAACGATGCGAATTCATGAGACCTGTACTCCCCACCTCGATCACTTCTTATTCTTTTGAGTTATTGTCCAGTCTGCCACTCAGCTTCGGCTCTGAACTCCTTAAACTTCTCGAATGCTTCGTCTTTAGCCTTCAGCAAGTAGACGAACGCATATTTAGAGAAGTCATCGATGAAGGTTATGAAATACTTCATCCCAGCCTTTGTAGAGAACTGTTTGAAGTCACAGATATCAGAGTGTACCAACTCCAGAAGATCTGTACTTCGATTAACCCGAGGAAAGGGTTTTCTTGTGATCTTCGTTTGAGCACAAACTTCACATTTCTCTACCTTACCCCCACATTTGGAGATAAGTCCTAGACTAGACATTCTGTTTATTCGTTTACAATGAACATGTCCTAGCTTATTATGCCACAACTCAAGAGTATAAGCAGAATGAGTGACTTCATTAATTACATTAATTAAATTGGACTGATTTACAAGCTGAATTTTGAACATTCCTTCGGTATAATAAGCTTTTCCGAAATATATTCCCTTGATAGACATCACCATCTGGCCAGCATTGATGTTCATCCTGAGGCCTGCGTTGTTGAGTAGGCCTCCTGAGATCAGGTTCTTGGCGATAGCAGGTATGTGCTTCACGCCTTGAAGTGTCAGAGACTTCCCCGAAGTCAGCTTCAACACCACCGTCCCGATCCCGAGCACTTCACCTTGTGTCTGGTTAGCCATCATAACCACTTCAGAAGTAGGTGTGTAGGTGGTAAACCACTCCTTACTGGAGCAGACATGGCATGAGGCTCCAGTGTCTACCCACCAGTCATAGTCAGTCCTTACCGCATCCACCTGCGCAATCATAGCAACAATGCCAGTGATCATAGATACCTTACTAGGCTCTCCTTGCTCTGATTGCTTGGTCTTTGCTTTGCACTCATTCTTAAAGTGGCCCGTCTTGCCACACTTGAAGCAAGGCATTTGAGACTTTGGCTTCTTTTTCTTGATAGAAGTTCCCTTGACTTTTAGATTGTCAGGGTCCTTCTTCTTGCTGTAGGAAGCCGCCTGCTTTCCCCTTGGTTCCTTGGTATGAACCAGATTGGCGTTAGCCAATTGCTTGGACAGTGTGTCCACCTTCAGTTGAGCCCGCATCTGGTTCTCAACATAGATTTCCTGTAAGAGATCTTCAAGGCTGATCTCAAGCTTCTTCCTATGCATATTTGCATAGAACTTGCTCCACCCAGCGGGGAGCTTTGAGACAATCCCTCCAACAACAAACTTGTCGGGGAGGGGCATCGCCTCGTCTTCCAGCTTCTGTCGCAGTTTCAGGAACTCCTTCACCTGCGGCAGCATAGACTTTTCATCCTCAAAAAACCACTTGTGATATTTTTCAACCACAAATATTTTACTGCGGTTCTTGTCTTCTTCGTAGAGTTTTTCTAGAGACTCCCATATGTCTCTAGCGATAGTCTTCTTAGAATAGGATTCTGCAAAGGAATCTTCCATAGCATTCAGGATAAGCAGCCTGCAAATACTATTTTTCCTTCTCCATTTTGCTAGCAGTTTAGTAGCCGCGGTGATTGCGGTAGCAGACCCAACATCTGGAACAGTAGGTTCTTCCTCCAGAAGCACGTGATCTACGTCTTTGAGTTGAAGGGTGAGATAAACCTTCCTCTTCCAGACTTGGTAATGTTCTCTATCAAACTTTTCTAACTTACAAAAGTCAGAATTGAAGAGTGAAACATTAACGTTTTCCATCGTAGCAATAAAGCTTTGAGATTGTTAGTGCCGGGGCACCATTTTTTGATGGAAAACTGAAATTTCATAACAATTGTACAAACAATCGTTATTATGTAACACTTCACAAAAGGTACGTAAGAGAAATTTTAACTAGTGCTACACTTCACAGAAGGTGCACAGAACGTAACCCTTCACAGAAGGTACGTAAGAGAAATTCCACTAGTGCTACACTTCACAGAAGGTGCACAGAACGTAACACTTCACAGAAGGTACGTAAGACAAATTCTACTAGTACTACACTTCACAGAAGATGCGCTAATAGAATTCTGATAATACCAACGCAAACACTTCACCGAAGGTGCGCTAATAGAATCCTGATAATACCAACAAAGTAGGTGACAGGCGAAAGATGGAAAAACTTCTGCTAAAACTCAATGCTGGTACAATGCCTCTCTTCTCTCTAACAACTGTGTGCCAACAAAACGCCACATTACGCCTCATGAGCCCTTGAGTCCGAGCCCGAGTCGCTAAGCCCCTACATGAATGCTTTAATTGTTGATTTTAGCCTTTTTTCCATTAGAAAAATAAACCCACATGGCAAACCCATGTGCTCCTCCACACCACACGTGCATCTCCAATAATAGCAAAGCTAATATATAGAGATACAATCTTTGTTTTTTCCGATGTGGGACTAAAGCTTTCTAAAGGAAAAACCAAAACTCCAACACTTGTACAAACAATAGTCAGATCGATCTCCACCGTCCGGCAATAACCGTCGACTCCCACCACCTAGCCTAGATCCACCGACCCCCCAATTCTTCACTCCTTCTACCGCGGCAAAGCTCTGCCAAATTTTCCATCGATCATTATTTCTCCTTTCTTCTTTCCCTCCTTTGCGATTCGAGCTCTGAAGCTCCTCGCCATGGCAATCTCCTCCTTCGAGTGGTGGCGCGTCGTCGTGTCAACGTGAGGCGAGGACTCACAGTTGAGAGCGTAGCTCTGTTGACCTCCGTAGCGACGAACAGAACCGACGTGATGATCTCCGATGGTGGTTTAGTGATCCGACTTCCCTTGCTTAGCAGCAACAAACGGAAATGCTCTTCTTCTCTGACGACAATACAACATTGGTGGCGACGAGATCGACGAATTGATCCTCCTCCTCTGTTGAGCCTCGTGAGCCGTTGAGTGAGAAGCTCGAAACTTCGGTGATCCTTCGATCATTCTTCATCGGTAAGTTCTTTCTAAATCAATTTACCGGTTTCCTTGATTCTGTGGCCTAAGTTCTTGCTGTGACGAAGAGGTCGTTCATAGCGATTGTGTTCATCAGGGTTCATCGGTTGCCTAATTGATTCGAACTGACTGATGTAAAAAAGGTTCGGGATCGATCTAGCAAGTTCCTGAACTTGTTCCCCGATCTAATCTCTCTGTTCCTTGGAAATTTCAGATCGAATGATCAGCAATTGATATCGATGTTCATTTCTTGGTTGTGCATGTGTTGTGTTTGACATTTTGTCTGAATCAGTTTCTTCTTCACGTTTGGCTTCACGAGCAGTTGTGTTCGACACCGATACTACTCTAATTGGACTCAGGTATATTTCCTAAACCGAATTGTCTATTCTTGGGAGTTTGGACACTTGACAACACCATCAGTTAGTAGGATATAGATACTAGTTAAGGAGAGATTGTATCTGGCTTGCATCTAGTAAGGTTTTGGTATTGTATCAAGTTTTGACTTGGACACGGGGGAGTAGTAGCGTACAAGCTGGATACTGTACTTGGCCGTTGGATTCAAATACAGGCATTGGGTTGGATTTTGGATCAGGCTATTTGCTGTAGCCATTTGCAGGATGGTGTAGGTGGAAGAATTGAACTAATGCATTGGAGTTAGCCGTTAAGTTTGAATTTGGAAAGCTATTTTGTGGCTTGAGGTTTGAGCGTTGTCTCTAGGGCCGTTTGGGCTGGGCCTAGCTCGTTTAAGCTAGGGTTGGTTTTGGGTGACTGTTCGAGTAATTAGATAATTGAGAATGTGATCCAGAGCTGGCTTTTGGATCAGGATCATATAGGAGATTTGGCGGGCTGGTTATTTTGAATTAACTGACTGTTGGTAGTTGAATGGCATACTTAGGTATCAGTTGAGACTCAAGCTCAGTAGGCTGTGGGCCAGATGTAAGCTTTGGACCATATTAAGTAATTCATGTGCTGAATCAATCCCATTGAGTTTTTAAAGAAAAAGAATCAGGAATTTAGGGCTTTGTGTGACACTGGCTTGTTAGGTGTGGGAGTGATCCTTAGCATTTAGCATTAAATAACTTAAGGTGGTTAACCAATAGAGTTAGCTTAAGTCATTAGAAACTTGATTAGGAAGACTTTTGAGAATATTCTCTAAAACTTTATTTTCCTATTCTTAGGTGATTTAAAAGACATTGACAATTTTCGGGAAGATGCAAGCACTTGTAACTCAACTAAACACATTGCATGCATAACATATTTTACATGTCTTTTGTCTATCGTTTCACTTGCTTGCATGTTGTCGTGTCGTGTCGGGGAGCGAAGAACATTACAAAGCATGTAGCCACTTAAGCTTGTACATATGCTTGATTGTTAGTGTAGCGTACATGATATACCTTATACCTATACCTGACTGCTAGTATATCATTGCACTATATAATATGTTCATTTACTTGACTGTTAGTATATAGTACACAATATGCCTTACACTAAACATGACTGATAGCATATCCTTACTATATACCTTATCCCTGTTAGTGTAGCGTACATGGTATGTCTTATACCTATACATGACTGCTAGCATACCATTACCCTATACTCTTGACTTGATAGCCCTTCATGCTCAAAGATGTTCTTATGCATGATTCATGTAGCTAGTGCATATGTCAGTTATTTCCTTTATTTATCATTAGTTCCTATTTTACTTCCTTGATACTCTGTTGTGATTTGATTGAGCTAGTATGTACTTTGCTCTGTTTCTTGACATGATCGTTGATTACAGGTGAGACTGATCCCTTAGAGTGTTATGGTCAGTAGGGAGACCTAGCAGCGGAGCTCATTCCGGATGCACATCAGGACCGGGGCTATATTGCCGAGATGTAGATTCTTGTATAGGATTGATTGGATGTATTGATACTGAGGTTATGTTGCAGGTTTAGATAGCCTTTATCTTTACCGATTTTGTATCCGAATATTCATGTAAAAGGCTGTAATAACTGCATATATAGTGAGTTATAATGGATAATAGTATATATTCGTGATAGATGCTGTGATGAGATATGCGATTACTGGATGATGACTAGACTAGATGGCTGACTACCACTGTCAACGACAGCATAGGTCGGGCATGACTCCATTCGTACCCGATTATTCAGGAGCAGATTGTGACTTATTTTTGTGGTGGCCTATGCAGGTCTTAGGAAACTCATCACAGCATATGTCCGTTATGATATGTTTTATCTCTGTTACTTTGTCTTTTATTTTACTAACACACACCGTACACCAACAAACACTGATGGTACTTTTCCTACCATTTCAGAAAATAGCAAAGGAAAAGAAGGACCATCCGTACCCGATTAGATAGCCTTTATCTTTACCGATTTTGTATTCGAATATTCATGTAAAAGGCTGTAATAACTGCATATATAGTGAGTTATAATGGATAATAGTATATATTCGTGATAGATGCTGTGATGAGATATGCGATTACTGGATGATGACTAGACTAGATGACTGACTACCACTGTCAACGACAGCATAGGCCGGGCATGACTCCATTCGTACCCGATTATTCAGGAGCAGATTGTGACTTATTTTTGTGGTGGCCTATGCAGGTCTTAGGAAACTCATCACAGCATATGTCCGTTATGATATGTTCTATCTCTGTTACTTTGTCTTTTATTTTACTAACACACACCGTACACCAACAAACACTGATGGTACTTTTCCTACCATTTCAGAAAATAGCAAAGGAAAAGAAGGACCATCCGTCGCGTGGCCGCACTCCTAATGTGGTCAACTCTGAGAGAGGATCGTCTGCCCCACCTGCGGGTCCAGAGCATACTGACACTCACGTACCACCTCTTACCAAGGGAGTTTCCACCCGATGATCCGTCAGTTCCATGGGAGGGACCTAGATGCATGAGTTGATCCACGGACTACTTGAGGCACATAGGGCACAGACCCAGAGTCTGCTTGATGCCCAGAGAGAGCAGGTTACCTTTCTTCGAGAGGGTATAGAGACTGTCCGACTTTCTACCTTAGCAGTTGTAGAGAAATTAGTGACCCCTCTCCCACCACCTCCTCAGACCATTTCCCCGACCCCGTAACATATTCCAGTTCAGCCCCCGACTCAGATTCAAACCACTCCCACCCATCCTAGAGAGGGTTCTATCCTGGACTTTAAGAGGATGGCACCTCGTGAGTTTCTGGGCACTGAGGGCATCCTCTATGCCGATGAGTGGTTAGAGGACATGGAGAGAGTGCTTCATCTATCTAGGCTTCCGGAGGACCTCAAGATAGAGGCAGCAGGGTTACAGATGCAAAACCTAGCCTGTACTTGGTTTCGGAGTGAGCCTCAGCTCGCGGCACCCGGACTCACCTGGGATCAGTTTGTGGAGATCTTTAAGGAGAAATTCTTTCCCACCGTAGCTAGAGAGTCTTTAGAGAGACAGTTTCAGACCCTCGAGTAGGGGACCTGCTCGGTTGATGAGTACGCAACAGAGTTTGGATGGCTTAGCCGATTTGTTGAGGGTAGGGCTAGAAACCCGAAGGTGAGAGCCAAGAGGTTATGTCAGGGACTGAACCATGAGATTCGCATATTGGTCACTACCAATGGTGCGAGTACCTATGCATGGATGGTTTCTTTTGCCCAGAGGGTGGAGGTTGACTTAAACCTTTGCCTGAAGAGAGATTGTGACACCACTGGAGGAGTTAGTAACCCGGGATCGCCCAAGCGTCCCAATACCCAAATGAGGGCCTTTACACCACAGTTACCCACGAGAGCCCAGTTGAGCAGAGACAGACTGTGCACATTCCCATTTGTGGCCATTGTTAGAAGAAGGGACATAGTTGGGAGGTTTGCCGTCGGCGATTGGGACAGTGTTTGCTTTGTGGTGGGACTGATCATCATACTAGAGATTGCCCCATTCCTCGACCAACAACAGGCCCAGTTCCACTTCAGAGAGTCCCTGTAGTTGTACTTTTAGGACTTCCACCGAGAGGGCTACCGCTGCCTACTCAGCAGCAACGGTTCATCCAGCATCAGCAGAGGGGTAGACAACCACAGGGTAGAGCCTTTGCTATGGCTACAGAGGAGGCAGAGCCCGTAGCAGATGTGATCACATGTAGCATATTGCTTTATTCTTTCCCTGCCATTGCACTATTCGATTCTGGAGCTTCCCATAGTTTCATATCACTTGAGTTCATGCATAGACACCACATAGTATCTGCATCTGCTAGGAGGAATTGTAGAATACTAACCGGTGGGTGTATATTGCCGGTCAGTGATGCATGTGACTGTCCTGTTAGCATAGTCGGAAGAGAGTATAGGACCTAGCCTCTCGTAATGCCACTTCCAGGATTCGATGTAGTCCTCGGGATGGATTGGTTGAGTGAGTATAATGCCTTTATAGATTGCCATCAGGAAAATGTTATATTCAGGCCGCCAAGAGAGCTACCATTTGAGGTCACAAGGAGTATTACAGAGAGGCCAGATGGAGTCAGCTTCGGAGCAGTTGTGGTGGAGAAGACACTATCGTACCCCCTCATGTCATAGTTCCTAGATGTTTTCTCCGAGGATTTGTCGGGATTGCCACCAGACCGGGATATCGAGTTCAATATTAATTTAGTTCCCGGATCATCAACAGTTTTCCAGAATTGATATAGAGTCAATCCTAAGGAGACAAAGGAGATGAATGCACAAATTGACGAGTAAGAAGGGAAGGGTTTCATTCGATCGAGTGCTTCATCCTGGGGAGCACCGGTACTATTTATGCCCAAGAAGGATAGGACCGTCAGGATGTGCATAGACTACAAAGCCCTCAATAATATCACCATCAAGAATAGATATCCTTTGCCTAAGATTAACGAGCTCTTTGATCAGTTGAGTGGAGATAAGGTCTTTTCCAAAATAGACCTGCGATTTGGGTATCACCAAGTGAAAGTCAGGGAACATAATATTCCTAAGACTGCTTTTAATACCCGGTATGGACAGTACGACTTCCTGGTTATTCTGTTTGGACTTACTAATGCCTCAGATGTCTTTTTGAACCTTAAGAATAAGGTTCCCACTAGTACTTAGATAAGTTCGTGGTGGTATTCATAGATCATACCTTGATATATTCCAAGTCACCGGAAGAGCACGAGGAACATTTGCGGATAGTCTGGAGACTTTGAGGAAGGAAAAATTATATGGAAAACTCTCGAAATGCGAGTTCTTCCTAGACAGTAGAATTTTTGGGGCATGTAGTGACTGGAGAAGGTATAACAATGGATCCAAAGAAGATTGAGGCAGTGAAGGCATGGGCTATTCCAAGTTCGGTTGTAGAGATAAGGAGCTTCTTGGGCCTATCAAGATATTATAGGAAATTTATGCATAATTTTGTCAAGATTGCAGAACAGATGACTAGGCTCACGAGAAAAGATGAAGAATTTATCTGGACAGAGGCATGTCAGGCAGCTTTCGAAGAATTGAAGAACAAATTGACTTCAGCTCCTATTCTAGCCTTGCCATCAGGATCATAAGGGTTTGCCATCTATAGTGATGCTTCAGGAAAAAGCTTGGACTGTGTACTAGAGCAAAACAAAAGGGTGATAGATTATGCTTCATGGCAGTTGAGACCCCATGAGAAGAACTATCCCACCTATGATTTGGAACTTGCAGCAGTTATCTTTGCCCTAAAGCTTTGGAAGCATTATCTCTATGGGGAGAGAGTAGAGATATTCACAGACCATAAAAGTCTGAAGTATGTCTTCACACAGAAGGAATTGAATATAAGCCAGCGGAGATGGTTAGAGCTCATAAAGGACTTTGACATCGACCTTCAGTATCATCCAGGGAAGAGCTAATGTTATGGCAGATGCACTCAGTCGACACCCTGTGGCGATGTTTCTGACTATGGACCAACATCTTCTCGAGGATTTAGAGAGCTTTGGGATAGAGATCATTATTCTGGGGATCGAGGGACAACTTATGAGGCATGCAGATCCAGTCCAGGTTGATAGAGAAGATCAAGGAGATCCAGTTTCTTGATGAGGGTCTTCATTGCATCAGGGAACAAGTACGAGCATGATTATTGGACGACTTTGTCATAGCAGATGATGGTACCCTTAGGCACGGTACTAGGTTATGTGTGCCTAAGGGGGCTTGAGGGAGGAGATCATGCAGGAAGACCACCAGTCTCAGCACTCGATGCATCCAGAAGCTACGAAGATGTATAAGGATCTCAGAGAATATATCTGGTAGTATGGAAAGAAGAGGGAGGTAGCCAGGTTTGTCGCCCGATGTCTGATTTGTCAACAGGTGAAGGCGGAGCGTCAGAGACCTGGAGGATTATTGCATCCATTGTCCATTCTTGAATGAAAGTGGGAGCATATCACCATGGACTTCGTCTAGGGATTACCCTGATCACCGAGCGAAAAGAATGCCATATGGATGATAGTAGACAGATTGACCAAGTCAGCATACTTTATTCCTTTCAAAGTGGGACAGACTACGAAGAAGCTAGCAGATTTGTATATAAGACATATTAGGAGGATTCATTGCGTACCAGTCAGCATTGTCTCAGACTGAGACAACATATTCATTTTCTACTTTTAGAAGAGCTTACAGAGGAGTCTGGAGATGCAATTCAAGTTCAACACTGCTTATCATCCCCAGACTGACGGGCAGTTAGAGAGGACCATACAAATACTGTAGGATATATTGAGTACTTGTGCTCTGGACTTTGGAGGTTCTTAGGAGGATCATCTGCACGTAGTGGAGTTTGCCTACAATAACAGTTACCAGGCTAGCATTGGCATGAATCCTTTTGATACATTGTATGGTCATCGATGTCGTACACCATTGTCATAGGATGATGTTGGAGAGAGACCACTACTTGGATCTAAGATGATTATGGAGTCTGCAGACAAGGTCGGACAGATTCGAGATCATCTGATGATAGCTCAAGATAGGCAGAAGCACTGGGCAGACAACACTCAAAGACCTGTGGAGTTCGCAGTTGGAGATCTTGTATTCCTACGGATTTCACTAACTCAAGGCGCTATTAGATTTGGTAGAGGCGGGAAGCTGTGTCCAAGGTTTATTGGACCCTTTGAGATATTGAGCAGGGTAGGGGCAATTGCTTACAAATTAGCTTTGCCACCGAACCTAGAGGGCGTACACAATGTATTTCATGTTTTTCAGCTTCAGAGGTACATAGCTAACCCCAGTCATGTAGTGAATAGAGCTTGAGGTAGGCCCCAGCCTCACTTACTCAGAGCAGCTGGTAGAGATACTTGACTACAGAGAGAAGAGGCTGCGCCATCAGACGATTCTGCTGGTTCGAGTTGCTTGGAGGCACCACTCTCCTGAAGAGTCAACCTGGGAGAGAGATGATGAGATGAGTGAAAAATACACCTATCTGTTTGGCGTATGATGTACTCACTACTCTCTCAAAAATTCGAGGGCGAAATTTTTCAAGGAGGGTAGATTTGTAACTCAACTTTATCTAAATAAGGAGTTAGTCATTTCTCTATATATTAATTCCCTATAACATTTTAAGTATTATACAAATAGTTTCTAATTTAGAATGTTTATATTTAATAGTTAGCCATTTATGATTAATTATTATAATTATTCATCTATTGCATCTTAATATTATTCTTTTAAATTATTTTTCCTATTTTGTTCTTAATAAGCCATCTCATCTGTTAGCAGGCAACTACTTGACCCATAGCCAATTCGGCCAAGCTATTCTTCCAATACATTGTTCACAGCCAACCTACTATTAGGGCAAATGTATTGGCTAGACCACAATCTATTATTCTTAACTATAGCCACACCTAACTACAAAAGCCCATAACCTAGGCAAGGACCCAAACCTGTTAAGCCAAACTATTACTTAGGTCAACCGACCCTTTGATTATTTCTCCTTCTTATTCGTTCTGTTTCGAACGATCGGCCAGCGAGCGCGACTCACATCCGCATGCCTCCGGCAGGCAATCATCCTCGACGACTCTAGAGGGTTCCAAAATGACCTTCTCCACCGACTTACCATGATCATCTCCTCCATTCATTTTCCATCGACATAGTCGGGTCGATCTTCACCGTCGGACGATAACCGTCGACTCCCACCACCTAGCCTATAAATAGAGTCACCGACCCCCCAATTCTTCACTCCTCCTACCGTGGCGAAGCTCTGCCAAATTTCCCACCGATCCTTCTTTCCCTCTTTTGCGATCCGAGATCTGGAGCTCCTTGCCATGGTGGTCTCCTCCTTCGAGTGGTGGCGCATCATCGTGTCAACGTGAGGCGAGGACTCACAGTTGAGAGTGTAGCTCTATTGACCTACACAGCGACGACCAAAGATGACGTGACGATCTCCGATAGTGTTGCAATGATCTGGCTTCCCTCGCTTACCAACAACAAACGATGATGCTCTTCTTCTCCGACGACAGCACAGTGTTGGTGGCGACAAGATCAACGAATTAATTTTCCTCCTCTGTTGAGCCTCGTGAGCCATTGAGTGAGAAGCTCGAAACTCCGGTGATCCTTCGACCAGTCTTCATCGGTAAGTTCTTTCTAAATCAATTCACCGATTCCTTCTCCTTCAATTCGAGCCTCGATCTAAAATGGTGAACCATTCCTTTGTGAGGGACAGGTTTCCTTGATTTTGTGGCTTGAGTTCTTGCTGTGATGAAGAGGTCGTTCATAGCGTTCGTGTTCATCAGAGTTCGTCGGTTGCCTAATTGATTCGAACTGACTGATGGTGACAGAAGTTCGGGATCGATCTAATAAGTTCCTAAACTTGTTCCCCGATTATTTCGTCGGGCATGACCCGATTCGTACTTGATTATTCGAAGCTGGTCGTGACACGTTTTCATTTATATTTTTGTTGTATGATTTTTATTGTTTCCTTCATCGATTTTTACATTCATATTGAATTCTAAGAGAAAGAGATAAGACTAGTACTAAGCTTATATTGGTGCAAATATAGGTGAATATATAGACGAGGCTTGATCGGCGCATGGGCAACTTTCTTTCTCTCGATAATTCTACAATGGGAATTTGATCCTTCTATCTTGTATCTCCACGCCTTAACAAAAGACTCTATGTCATTTTTTTTGCGTTATTTGATCAATGATACCTTAAAAATAGAAATTATATAAAAGGGAGTAAAGCATATTGTTGTTAGATTTTTATATAGAAATACATAATGTTATATTAACGTAAAGAAATAGAATTGTGGGAAATATTTGGGATTATTGTTAGCATGGAATTCTGAGCGATGACTCGAGGAATATGGAAATACAAATGATAATGTATTGCATAGTTTTTTCAAGTTTATATCATCATGCATGTTGTATTTTATAACTAAGTTGCATATGCATGTATGGTCAGGGACAACTTGTGTACATGATTTGTTTCCTCGAATGATATCCGCGGCCACCGAACCACTACTAAAACAAGTTAAAATAGTGACGTCTTCAGCGTCTCCTAAATATAACATCGTTAACTGCGACAAAGTTAGCAACTCCATGTATTTGAGTAGCTAATTGCAACGTTTAGCGATGAAGGTGCGACTCCTTTATGATAATATGAAAATATGCATCGCTTATCGTCGCTGAATGTCACAAATTAGCGATTCATAACGACAATAATCAAATACATCACCAATATTGGTTGTCTAATTGTTGACTTCGCTAATTTTTATTATCAGCCAACTGACTTCCTTTTAATTTCTCTCTCAAAATTTTTGTCTCCACCTAAAATTTCACCCCCAAAATTTTGACTCCTCCTCTTCTGCTAATCCCCACCCCACCCTCGATCTCAGGTGACCACATAGTTTTCACCCTGATTGACGCCTCCCTCGTACATCACGTCCGTATCTTGTTTGACCCCGACAGGCACCCCCTACCGTGAGTCGTCCCCGTGTGTATACTTTTGTGCGACCCTGACCAGAGCACTCCAATTTGATCCTGCGGCCACCTCCGGTCAGCTACCACCCCCTATTCGGTTAGGTAAACACTAACTTAATTTATCATGTTATAAGTGTTCGTTTGGGATAAATGTTGGAAAATGACTTCTAACCAATGCCGATGGGGTTACTTGTTTTTCCATTATTCTTAGGCCTATTTTGTGATTAATATCTTCACTTGACTATGGAGGAAAACCCTATCCCTAATCAATTTTTCATCTTAAGTTGGCTATGTGTTTAATATCTTTACTTATGTTACATGTGAAAATATACATCTCACAGGAACTGGCTACGTGTAAAAAAATATGGTTTCTTCTGGAATTTTGGCTATTTTTGCGAAAAGAATATGACATTTTGATTATGGAGAAAAAATATCAGTTTGATTCTAGAATTTTTTTTGTATGTTTAATACAGGAGTCTAGGTTTTTATGGTTTGTATCATGTATTTCCCCTTTAGACAAGTAATTTCATTTACTAAGTGGTAAAATTCAATTGTTTAAGCTGGAGATTGTCGTACATATGTTAAATATATGTATGCTTACACTTGATACCAAATATGATACATGACTGCTATTCTAACTCCAACCCACTACATAAGTATATAAAAATATATAACATAGATCATGATAAATTTGACTTTTGAAACCCCAACTTAGATTTTGTTACAGAGGTTTCTTTTGGTTTCATGTAAGTTAATTAGTGAGTTGAATTTGATATTACATCTTCTAAAACTCTAGAAATGTCTATCATAGAATTTGTTCTTCGATTTTCAAAAAAAACTTGAGTACTTCGTGTGCTGGAATTTACCTATTAGCAGAGTTTGAATAAATTATTCAGTTAATAAGACTACATTCGAGTCCGTTAATGCATTCCCAAATAAAGCATGAAGCCTTACACAATAAATGGTTCTATTAATGCTATGAATGGAAATTAAGCATAAGAAAAGGTAGAATAAGAGTATTTGAATGGTTGTGCTCACATTTTGGCATTTTTAACGAAGTCAATGACTAGCTTTCTGATTAGAAGGATCATCAAGCAGAGTACCTAAATAAACAACGAACAATTATAATGCAGTACTTGGCTTGGTCGAGATAGCAATCTATTAGAGGAAGATCTTCAAGTTTAACCTACCTATGCTATATAAATGTCTATTTCTTTGTTGCTGTGTTTATTTTGGTGGGGAGTTGTTTAGGATTTTTTTTCTGTAGATTTGTTAGGTTAGTGCAACATTATTGGAAACTTGAAGCTTATCAAGTATAGATGTGTTTTATGTTTTTGTTGTAGATTGGGTGATATCCCTATGAAATCATGCATGGTGCCATTGGTTCATGGAGCAATAATGAACAAATATCACTAGCTTTGTGGTTAGGTGACCCTAGGATTTTGGTGTGTTAGGAAATTGATTATGCAACAGGAGATGACACATGGGCAACATTGTGTTAAACTTGCCATGAGAGTCGAATGCTATTGATTGCTTCTTTTGTACTTAGTTTTTAGTGTCAAGGACAATTGAGTTCCTTATCTCGATCCTTACATGAGACACCCTCTACTGAATTATGAGACATACGACCTAGTGTAACACCCAGTTTTCTGAAAATAGGGTATTTTTGAAAATTTATTATTTTAATTATTAATAATGATGATTTAGTCATGATATGATTTTTGGTGATTTTTAGTGTAATTAAAACTATTTTCTAAGTCATGACTTATGACTTTGTGATTTTACTAATGAAACCCTAGTGTAACCTTAGAGTTACTTGTCCTAGAGACTAACCATGATCATGTGAGCCTAGTCATAAGTTTAGAACATCAAAATTGTGGTTTTAGCCTAAGGGGTATTTTGGTAAATTTCTAGGAATTAAGTAGGATTAGGGAGATTTTACTATTCATGGACTTTTGATTAGTGACTTGATAATCCCTAACCTAGTTACCCTAATCTATAGGTTAACCCCTAACCTAGAATGACCAAGGGTTAGATTTTATCATGAATCAAGGTGTCAAAATATCTATTTTTACTTTAATAGATATTTTGCTTGATTTATGCAAAATATCCATTTAAGGCACAAAAAGTCCTTAGCTTAGCCAAGAAGTTTTGAACCCCCCATGCCTAGTATGGCCGGCCAAGTGACCCCATGACAGCCCCTTGCCCCCCCCCTCTCTCCTATATAGCTAACACTTAGTTCATATTCCCATAGTTACATGAAAAATCAAAACCAAGAAAAACCTAGAAAACCTTCCACTCATTCTTCCATAACTTTCTCATTTCAAGAGCTTTGAACCTCTAGTTTTCTCCATTAGGTCACCTACAATCTAAGGGAGCCTAGGGAAGTGTGCTACTCAAGTTTCACCAAGAGAGGACAAGTTGAGGCTAGAGGATACATCACCCTCTTTTAGGGATTTTCAAGACTTTGTGCACCAAGAGGTAATTATTCCTAAACCTTGTTAATATAGTGTTTTTCCTCACAATTGCATGCATCTAGGTAACCCTAGCTCTATTTTTAGGTTTGGTAAATTTTAGGGTTTGTTTGGTGTCGTATCGGACACGTATCCTATTTGTCAAAATATTGAATTTTAGTGTAAATAGCTCACTGTCACATGAAAATTTACTCACTGTTTTGTAAATGTATTTGAACCAAAATGAAGCCTAGACCTAGCTAACCCTAACCCCTACTCACTGAGCACAAGTTGGCCTTGTGTCGTGTCCAAAACTGGACACAAAGCCCTCGGGACACACTGCACAGTACACAGGGAAAATGCCCTGCTACCACTGTGTCAGTTCTCACTGGACACGTCACTTGGACACGTCAAACTTGACACCCACCTTGGGGCATTGACTGACAGGTTATCCCCAAAGTTTGGGATGACTTCGTGTCGTGTCGGACACGAAATTGACTCTCAAAGGGTCGTTCAGTGCACAGTATACACACACAGACACCTAACTTTGGGCGTGTCGTGTCTACTGTACACGACACGTAGACACTTCGTACTGACATGAGCACGTAGCCTATACTTAGGCGAACACGTGGACACAATTTTGTGGTGTCTCGTGTCCTGTGTCACGAACACGAGACACGAGAAAACACGTCTACACGGTCTGAAACACGTATTTTAGGGTTCCGATACGCGTCTCGTGTCCTATACACGAAACGTGGACACGTATCAGGCCCATGGACACGAAGCCCAACCCTAGGCGCACCTTCGGGCACGAGCACGAGGCCTGTGTCGCTTTGTGTCGTGTCCTAGGTCGTTTTCTAATTTGTACTGATACGTGTGTATCAGTTTAACCTAGTTTACCCGTGTGACTTTGAAACCTCGTGGACACGCCGTGTCGCGTCGTGACACCGTGTCAGGATGCTAAGATCCTAGTCTAACCTAGGGGCTACAGTTACCAACCAACCTTGGGCCATTTTAGTTTGATTTAGGTTGTGTTTGGTTTAACCTAAGATCTAGGTTTACTGTCCAATATTCCATTTCCAGTTTAATTCCCAGTTTTCTAAATTGGATTTTGATTGTTAATTAATGTTGATTTTTACATATAATGCTATGTTATTATTAGGTTAACATGTTGTATAAATGTTAGTGTGTGTGTGGGTGAAATTTGGGGAGAAATGGATGTGTATTCATGTGTTTTCACACATGTGTTAAGGAGGGGCCTGTTTAGTGTATTGTGTGTGTGTGTGTAGAGTGTGTGTGTGTTCTTGGTGTGTTCAGTCACTGTTCAGTGACTAAACAGAGGACCCCCCCCCCCAATTTTCAGTCTCCCCTATTCTCTCTCTCTATATGATTCTCTCTCTCTCATTATATCTCTATATATATATATTGTATATATATTGTATTAGGTATATATATATACATATACATATATATGTCTATATGTTATATAGTTGTGTGTATAAATATAAGTTATATATATTTGGGTATGGGTATATACATATTGACCCCTATATATAGGTATAATGTATAGACCCTATTATAGGTGTAAACCTATGAACCCTATAGCCTTGACCTAGGAATACTAACCTATGGGCTATGATACTAGCCTATGGCCATTAGGCCTAACCCTAATTGACTAGTAAACCAAGACTTAGCTAGTTTGACCCCAATTTGACTAAGTGTTGACCAAGGTCAACCTAGGGTCAAATTTGAACTAGCTTAACCTAGTTTTGACTTAAACTAACCTAGAATGACTAGTTTGACTAACCCTAACTAGTTTAACATTGTTTGACCTAACTTGGACTAGTTTGACCAGTTTGACTTTTAGTGTTGACCAAGGTTGACCAAAGTCAACTATAGGTCAAACCTTGACCTAATTGACCTAGAAATGACTTGGATGAACATAGAAGGACTATTTGACTTGAGTTTGACTAAATTAGATGATTAGGTTGACCATATGGATTATGAGGGTAATCCTATATAGATGAATATATGTATGGGGTTAAGTTAGATACCTAGAGTCGAGTCATGACTTGAGTTGGAGAATGGGATTAGCTTGATTATAGGATTATGGTTGGTATTGTACTATATGTATTTATGTGTGGTATACTTTGTATAGGTAATTGTAGTATAGTATCTTAGGTATTCTAAGACAGGTTAGCCTATGTTTGGTTTTGAGTTAGCCTTATAGGGTTTGACTGGATGTTGACCATTAGTCAAGATTAACCTAATTGTCTTATTGACTAGTCTGTGATTAACCAAAACCTTAGTTAGTCTAAGATTGACCTAGACTTTGACCATGTTGACTAGTATTGACTAATCTGACCATTATTGACTAAGCCCTAGATAACTTGACTAGTTTGGCTAGAATATTTGACCAAGGGTTGACTTTAACCTAGATTAGATTTGTTTAACCTTGTTTGACCTTGTATGACTTAGTTTAACTTCTTGTGACCTAGTATGACTTGATTTGACTTAGTTTGACTGTAGTGTTGACCAAGTTTGACTTTGACCTAGATTAGCTTAGAATTCATATAGATTGCATTGTAGATTTCATTTACCTTTATTTTGGACATGTCATAACTGTATTGCTCTATTTTAGGACATTGTGACCCTGGTACAGACATTTGATATTACACTACTCTTTCCAGAGTAACAGGCGAGTACATTCTCTGATAATTCTCTCATTTATTTGTCGATTACTGTATTTCAGTTCTAGTTAGTTCTATGTGATTCTCTGTATCAACACGTATGGATATTTTTGGATTCATGTATCGACACATACCTTACTTGCTGGCCTCTATTACTGGAGTCATTAGTATCATTCTGGAATCATCATGTATTGGCCAGACTCATCTCGATTCTTTTTGTCGATTTTGGATTCACTTGCTGGGCGGGGAAATATTGAGTAAGACATGTAGACATACCCCAAATCTGGAATCTCCAACTGGAATCTACTGGAAGCATAGCCATCTCTTGCCTGATCAGTAAAAGATATGCCTGATACCTACAGCCGTTTACATGTCGACCTCGGTATTTTAAAACACACTGTTAGATCATAGTTGGACTCACCCTGGTTTCATTGATCACTGTTGGACTCATCTTGTACTGAAAATTATCTGGTATCAGATTATATGGACTGGACTCACACTGGGATTACTTTAGACTTATATCGTACTGTCTGGACTCGTACATATTATTCTAGTTCAGTTAGCTTTTATTACAGTCTTCATTGCCATGATTCTTCTCTTGTTTTAGTTACCTTTCTTTTCTTGTATCTTACTGTTTCTCTATGCCATCATTACCTGTATAAAACTGCCATGCTCATCAATAAAACTGTCTATAACTGCTTTATAGTTCTTTGTCATTTACTTGGGTTTTTCTAGATGAGTTGTACTCGTTCTCGTCCTGATTGGACCTGTTGAAAATATTACAGATGATAATCCTGAGGACACATGCCCTGCTTACCATGGACCTGGCGAGAGATTAGCTACCTTTGGTTCCGACTCTCAGGAGTGATTCAGGAGATTAGCTAGTAGACTACTTTAGCTTTCATGTTTTGGCTTGTTGTATTAAAGTTAAGATATTGAGTCTGTATTAAGTTGGTTTGAGATATTGGTGTATTATTTTAGCAGTTAGTTGTTGTTGTCTTTAATTCCTTAGGTATAACTTCTGTGTTATCTTTTCGTGCTTAGACTGTGTTTGAGTAGATCATACCCTTTACTTGCCCTCCATTCGGAGCTGATATCTGGACAAGTACTTTTTATATTCACTGCATGAGATTAGTTAGCAACCTAGAACATCTTACTACCGCCGACACTGCGGCGTAGGCTGGACGTAACCACTTCTCGTACCCCTATACAGGGTGCGGGTCGTGACACGTTTTTAGTGGTGGCCCATACAGGTCGAGAGTCACATTTGTGCGATTTCGTAGTAGCACGATGACTTAGTTGTACTGCTACGAGCCTGCGATAGAATATAGGAATTAAGGTATTAGGATGAGAGTATACTAAATCACTGTTAGGATTTCATGAGAGATTTCGGGACGACCCTTGAGAATCTTATTTTGAACTTCGATATTGAAAACCCTTTTCCTCTTGTTTTAATTCACCCTCACTCCTTGATGTTTAAGGGATCTTGGACTATTTAACCTTATTCATCATTACCTCCCTTATATTTTGACCTTCTTTACTGCTAATTTAGCCTTAGTTTTGCAAGCTTATATTTTATCGAGCTTGATCACGACATATTTTATTGGGGGCTAGTACCCACTAACATATTGTCTAATCAGGGCCGGTGCATGATGGTCTGATCAACCTATTGCACTTTGGTTCGCTTTCATATATTATTCTACATGGATGGAGCCACTTGCAGGTTCTGTTCTTTCGAATCCATTCCCATCTTGTTTCATTATATCTGTCTTGAAATCCAATTCCATATGCTCCTACCTATTTCTTATTTTTGATGAATTTGACCTGATAGTTCTTTTGATTTTATCTCTTACTTAGGAGTGGGAGTGGGAGTAGGAGTAGGAGTAGGAGTAGCTCTAATTGTTAATATAATCCTTTAGGAATGAATTGATGTATGTGCTATACCTTTGACTTAGAAGAGTAGCTCTAACCATAGAATGGTAAACCTCTTAACCCTATTGATTCATTGTTTTCTTACCTACCTAGTCTAATACCCATAGTCACATACTATCCCATTTAACCTATCCTTGTACTACTATTGCATCACAACTTCTGGTTTAAATTTAGGCCATTGACCATTCCCACTCTAATTATGATCATCGTAGGCACATTACCATGACTTTTAAATTAGGAGCACAAGACTAGTTGTTTTCTCAAAACCAATTTCACAGGCATGACCTAGACTTGACAACCTACACCCATGACCTTAGTATCCCACTAAGGCACACCATTTTATACTTCAATTGCTTAGTACGACTCTTCTGACACAAGACTTCATCCTAAATTACCCCATAGAGTTACTTTTGATTCCAATTTAAATTGAGGACACCCTTGACCTAAACCTGCCAGTCCAATTTATTAGACATGACCCAGTATAGGTCTACTACCCACATTTTACTTGTTGACCTTGTATACTGCTAAGTAGTAACTCTGACTTTGATTGTTGAGGGTTTGACCCAGGAGGAGTACGACCATCTAAATTTCGAGGACGAAATTATTTTAAGGAGGGTAGACTTGTAACACCCAGTTTTCTGAAAATGGGGTATTTTTGAAAATTTATTATTTTAATTATTAATAATGATGATTTAGTCATGATATGATTTTTGGTGATTTTTAGTGTAATTAAAACCATTTTCTAAGTCATGACTTATGACTTTGTGATTTTACTAATGAAACCCTAGTGTAACCTTAGAGTTACTTGTCCTAAAGACTAACCATGATCATGTGAGCCTAGTCATTAGTTTAGAACATCAAAATTGTGGTTTTAGCCTAAGGGGTATTTTGGTAAATTTCTAGGAATTAAGTAGGATTAGGGAGATTTTACTATTCATGGACTTTTGATTAGTGACTTGATAATCCCTAACCTAGTTACCCTAATCTATAGGTTAACCCCTAACCTAGAATGACCAAGGGTTAGATTTTATCATGAATCAAGGTGTCAAAATATCTATTTTTACTTTAATAGATATTTTGCTTGATTTATGCAAAATATCCATTTAAGGCACAAAAAGTCCTTAGCTTAGCCAAGAAGTTTTGAACCCCCCATGCCTAGTATGGCCGGCCAAGTGACCCCATGACAGCCCCTTGCCCCCCCCCTCTCTCCTATATAGCTAACACTTAGTTCATATTCCCATAGTTACATGAAAAAATCAAAACCAAGAAAAACCTAGAAAACCTTCCACTCATTCTTCCATAACTTTCTCATTTCAAGAGCTTTGAACCTCTAGTTTTCTCCATTAGGTCACCTACAATCTAAGGGAGCCTAGGGAAGTGTGCTACTCAAGTTTCACCAAGAGAGGACAAGTTGAGGCTAGAGGATACATCACCCTCTTTTAGGGATTTTCAAGACTTTGTGCACCAAGAGGTAATTATTCCTAAACCTTGTTAATATAGTGTTTTTCCTCACAATTGCATGCATCTAGGTAACCCTAGCTCTATTTTTAGGTTTGGTAAATTTTAGGGTTTGTTTGGTGTCGTATCGGACACGTATCCTATTTGTCAAAATATTGAATTTTAGTGTAAATAGCTCACTGTCACATGAAAATTTACTCACTGTTTTGTAAATGTATTTGAACCAAAATAAAGCATAGACCTAGCTAACCCTAACCCCTACTCACTGAGCACAAGTTGGCCTTGTGTCGTGTCCAAAACTGGACACAAAGCCCTCGGGACACACTGCACAGTACACAGGGAAAATGCCCTGCTACCACTGTGTCAGTTCTCACTGGACACGTCAAACTTGACACCCACCTTGGGGCATTGACTGACAGGTCATCCCCAAAGTTTGGGATGACTTCGTGTCGTGTCGGACACGAAATCAACTCTCAAAGGGTCGTTCAGTGCACAGTATACACACACAGACACCTAACTTTGGGCGTGTCGTGTCCACTGTACACGACACGTAGACACTTCGTACTGACATGAGCACGTAGCCTATACTTAGGCGAACACGTGGACACAATTTCGTGGTGTCTCGTGTCCTGTGTCACGAACACGAGACACGAGAAAACACGTCTACACGGTCTGAAACACGTATTTTAGGGTTCCGATACGCGTCTCGTGTCCGTTATACACGAAACGTGGACACGTATCAGGCCCATGGACACGAAGCCCAACCCTAGGCGCACCTTCGGGCACGAGCACGAGGCCTGTGTCGCTTTGTGTCGTGTCCTAGGTCATTTTCTAATTTGTACTGATACATGTGTATCAGTTTAACCTAGTTTACCCGTGTGACTTTGAAACCTCGTGGACACGCCGTGTCGCGTCGTGACACCGTGTCAGGATGCTAAGATCCTAGTCTAACCTAGGGGCTACAGTTACCAACCAACCTTGGGCCATTTTAGTTTGATTTAGGTTGTGTTTGGTTTAACCTAAGATCTAGGTTTACTGTCCAATATTCCATTTCCAGTTTAATTCCCAGTTTTCTAAATTGGATTTTGATTGTTAATTAATGTTGATTTTTACATATAATGCTATGTTATTATTAGGTTAACATGTTGTATAAATGTTAGTGTGTGTGTGGGTGAAATTTGGGAAGAAATGGATGTGTATTCATGTGTTTTCACACATGTGTTAAGGAGGGGCCTGTTTAGTGTATTGTGTGTGTGTGTGTGTGTAGAGTGTGTGTGTTCTTGGTGTGTTCAGTCACTGTTCAGTGACTAAACAGAGGACCCCCCCCCCCAATTTTCAGTCTCCCCTATTCTCTCTCTCTATATGATTCTCTCTCTCTCATTATATCTCTATATATATATTGTATATATATTGTATTAGGTATATATATACATATACATATATATGTCTATATGTTATATAGTTGTGTGTATAAATATAAGTTATATATATTTGGGTATGGGTATATACATATTGACCCCTATATATAGGTATAATGTATAGACCCTATTATAGGTGTAAACCTATGAACCCTATAGCCTTGACCTAGGAATACTAACCTATGGGCTATGATACTAGCCTATGGCCATTAGGCCTAACCCTAATTGACTAGTAAACCAAGACTTAGCTAGTTTGACCCCAATTTGACTAAGTGTTGACCAAGGTCAACCTAGGGTCAAATTTGAACTAGCTTAACCTAGTTTTGATTTAAACTAACCTAGAATGACTAGTTTGACTAACCCTAACTAGTTTAACATTGTTTGACCTAACTTGGACTAGTTTGACCAGTTTGACTTTTAGTGTTGACCAAGGTTGACCAAAGTCAACTATAGGTCAAACCTTGACCTAATTGACCTAGAAATGACTTGGATGAACATAGAAGGACTATTTGACTTGAGTTTGACTAAACTAGATGATTAGGTTGACCATATGGATTATGAGGATAATCCTATATAGATGAAGATATGTATGGGGTTAAGTTAGATACCTAGAGTCGAGTCATGACTTGAGTTGGAGAATGGGATTAGCTTGATTATAGGATTAGGGTTGGTATTGTACTATATGTATTTATGTGTGGTATACTTTGTATAGGTAATTGTAGTATAGTATCTTAGGTATTCTAAGACAGGTTAGCCTATGTTTGGTTTTGAGTTAGCCTTATAGGGTTTGACTGGATGTTGACCATTAGTCAAGATTAACCTAATTGTCTTATTGACTAGTCTGTGATTAACCAAAACCTTAGTTAGTCTAAGATTGACCTAGACTTTGACCATGTTGACTAGTATTGACTAATCTGACCATTATTGACTAAGCCCTAGATAACTTGACTAGTTTGGCTAGAATATTTGACCAAGGGTTGACTTTAACCTAGATTAGATTTGTTTAACCTTGTTTGACCTTGTATGACTTAGTTTAACTTCTTGTGACCTAGTATGACTTGATTTGACTTAGTTTGACTGTAGTGTTGACCAAGTTTGACTTTGACCTAGATTGGCTTAGAATTCATATAGATTGTATTGTAGATTTTATTTACCTTCATTTTGGACATGTCATAACTGTATTGCTCTATTTTAGGACATTGTGACCCTGGTACAGACATCTGATATTACACTACTCTTTCCAGAGTAACAGGCGAGTACATTCTCTGATAATTCTCTCATTTATTTGTCGATTACTGTATTTCAGTTCTAGTTAGTTCTATGTGATTCTCTGTATCAACACGTATGGATATTTCTGGATTCATGTATCGACACATACCTTACTTGCTGGCCTCTATTACTGGAGTCATTAGTATCATTCTGGAATCATTTCTGGAATCATTTCTGGAATCATCATGTATTGGCCAGACTCATCTCGATTCTTTTTGTCGATTTTGGATTCACTTGCTGGACGGGGAAATATTGAGTAAGACATGTAGACATACCCCAAATCTGGAATCTCCAACTGGAATCTACTGGAAGCATAGCCATCTCTTGCCTGATCAGTGAGAGATGTGCCTGATACCTACAGCCGTTTACATGTCGACCTCGGTATTTTAAAACACACTGTTAGATCATAGTTGGACTCACCCTGGTTTCATTGATCACTGTTGGACTCATCTTGTACTGGAAATTATCTGGTATCAGATTATATGGACTGGACTCACACTGGGATTACTTTAGACTTATATCGTACTGTCTGGACTCGTACATATTATTCTAGTTCAGTTAGCTTTTATTACAGTCTTCATTGCCATGATTCTTCTCTTGTTTTAGTTACCTTTCTTTCCTTGTATCTTACTGTTTCTCTATGCCATCATTACCTGTATAAAACTGCCATGCTCATCAATAAAACTGTCTATAACTATTTTATAGTTCTTTGTCATTTACTTGGGTTTTTCTAGATGAGTTGTACTCGTTTTCATCCTGATTGGACCTGTTGAAAATATTACAGATGATAATCCTGAGGACACATGCCCTGCTTACCATGGACCTGGCGAGAGATTAGCTACCTTTGGTTCCGACTCTCAGGAGTGATTCAGGAGATTAGCTAGTAGACTACTTTAGCTTTCATGTTTTGGCTTGTTGTATTAAAGTTAAGATATTGAGTCTGTATTAAGTTGGTTTGAGATATTGGTGTATTATTTTAGCAGTTAGTTGTTGTTGTCTTTAATTCCTTAGGTATAACTTCTGTGTTATCTTTTCGTGCTTAGACTGTGTTTGAGTAGATCATACCCTTTACTTGCCCTCCATTCGGAGCTGATATCTGGACAAGTACTTTTTATATTCACTGCATGAGATTAGTTAGCAACCTAGAACAGCTTACTACCGCCGACACTGCGGCGTAGGCTGGACGTAACCACTTCTCGTGCCCCTATACAGGGTGCGGGTCGTGACACCTAGGCCCTATAAATGCTGAAATTATAAAGCCAAATTCAATAAAAATGGTTAATTAATCTTATAGGTCCAAGTATCAGTTATCATACAAATTTGGAATAAGGGCATGTCAATATGGGATATGGATAAAACATTGATATAGTTATTTAGACACATGAAAACATTATGTATACCTTTCCAAATACCTTTCTAATGGTAAATCTCCTAAATTCTAAGGTGAACATACATCCCATACTAATAGTTGTTTCTTGAAAATTATTAGCATAACATTTTGGCGATGATCGCCCAGGCTATATGAGGCTAATTACTAGTCTGGACTTGGCAATGACTAGTGAGACTAAAATTAACAATCCAGACTTGGGTATGGCTCGATAAGGCTAAAATTAGCAACCTAGACTTAGCAATGACCCTATGGATGTCCCCCCATACTTGGCAACTATGATGCGATGACCCACCACTCTTTTGTAGTATGAAATTGATTACTTATCTTAGCTTCACACTATATTGGTGCTTCTAGTTATATAATAATAGATACTACATATATTTGATGAGCACTTAAATACTACATATGAACAGAATTACAATATCCTAGGTAATGTATAGAAGAAAGTAGTGAAGTTTGGTTACTATTCTGAGCCACCCGTTGCATGGGTAAATAAAGTGTTTATAGTTTAACGATCGATACAAACCCAGATACGTATACATTTTTATGTATGTATTGGCACAATTGACATGAATTTTGAGTGGGTTTATTTTATCCTGCATGCATGTACAGTGGCACGATCCTAGAGTCAGATACATATACTAAGTTATTGATATACCACCTCTACACTTGAAAATGATGATACGTGGAACCATCACTTTTTCTACTTCTCACTTCTACAAGCACACTTTTAGCAAGACAGATACCTGTTTAAAAAGGTATTGACGACGCTTTGTTGTTACCAATTCCTTACAGGAATGATATAAGTATATGTTCGTGCCAAAGGAATATAATATTGTCATGCGAATTGAAATTCTCAAAAGATGAATGTAACTGAATTATTTGTGTGGGTAAATATAATTTTCTTCTTAATTGTATACAACTTCTATTGTGTATTAGTAATTTTAGGATATGCGGATCCTCTGCTACACATGTATAAAAGGATATATAATCCCGAACTTATTAATATACCACAAAAGTTTCACAAAATTAAGAAAAAAAACTACTTTCACAAACACATATACTTTTAAGTTGCTTTCGTCTTTCGAGAATTTCAACTCGTACAACAAAATTATTTTCCTATACCTCTAAGGTCTACTTGTCTCCTTCTTACATGTCATTGCTAACATTAAATTACCGCAAACTCCTTGTTAAATAGGTTTCTAAAATTGTCTCATTGAAGTTTGGTTATTATTCTGAGCCACCCATTGCATGGGGATTGAAAATTTTACTTGTAATTTGAACTGTAAAATGTGAAAAATATAACCTAAAGTATTTTATTGCTATCTATTCATACTTGAATAACTATTTTTTGATATATATTTTACGTACTATCCGTACTTAACAATGTTTATCATATTTTCAAAAGTATCTACAATGGATATGAATTACTACTTGCAATATCGTTCGTGGATTTACAACCGTCGTCATGAGGATATCTGTGATGTAAGGGAAGAATTTATGCAAGGGGTATAAGCATTCCACTAGTTTGCCAAGGCATTCCCCCAGTACATGGGATGATACAAAAATCAAGTGTTTGTGTATGAGGTTTCACAATCTCAAATATCATAAAGAAGTTGATGTGATATTTTATTTGTACTTGAACAAATTCACGTCGAACTACTATCAGTGGACCCCACACAGAGAGCTCGTGGCTTTAGCATTTGAGCCAATACCTTATATAAAGCCTTATATGGATGTCCACGATTATGCCGATTACAATGATGGGACTCTGAACATGATTTTTGATACTGCAGGTCCTAGTTTTGATCCAGATGATCATGATGTAGACGAGGCACCAAATATCAATGCTACAGCTTTTTGGAGTTGCTAGAGAATACGAGGACTCCTTTATACCCTGGTTGTGAGGATCATTCACCATTGGAGGTAGTTACAAGACATTTAAGTATCAAGTACGATTTTAATATGTTACAAGAATGCTACAATCGACTGATAGAGTTGATTATAGATATCTTGCCAAAAGTTATGAAGTTGCCGACATACTTCTACTGATATAAGAGAATGGTAAGATTACTCTAGTTGGGACACAGGAAGATTGATACATGTTAAAACGTGTGCATGCTGTACTACAAGGACGTCCAGGATGGAGTCAGTTACAATTCATGTGGAGCGGATTGTTACAAGACAACCGGTACAAGGAAGACTGTTGGTGCAGGGAAGCCGACCGATTTGATACACTACTTGCCCTTGACACCGAGGTTGCAGAGGTTGTTTACGGTGAAAGGCACGAACAAAAACATGAGTTGGCACAAGCAAGAGCAGACATAAGGTGTGTTGGATCATCTATTCGATCGAGAAGCATGGAAGCACTTTTATCGATGTATCATGATTTTGCTGTAGATTTGTAGAATCAGATTAGGGCTCTCCTCCGATGGCTTCACCCCATTCAGACTTTCAGTCTCTCAGTATTTGTGTTATCATGTGATTGTCCCTCCATATAGCCTATTGTCTTGGATGTGCATGAAGACTTTGTTTTGTTCCTAACCATCATTATCTCGGGTTCAAACAACCCAATTCAACCTCTAATTAATCATAATTTTTGAATGATTAAGCATATAAAAAAATTATAAATTCCAACACTCTTATGGTGCTAAAATCTACAGGATCACATGCACAAATTCAAGTTTCGAGATAGTTGACTTTATGGTTAATGAATCATCTCAATTTGCGTGCCATGGGTTCCAAAATTGCAAACATTAGTATATCGATTTAAAAAATTAAGAATTAAGTTAAAAATCAAAATTAAATACAAATACTATAGATTTTAGAGTAATTACTCCAAAATTAGAATCTAATTATCTTAGTAGAATAAATAAATTAGAAGATGTTACCTTATATGTAACTTTGTGGTAAACTAATCTTTGTGTAAACTTTTCAGTGGGTTATATTGAGATGATGTGATGATTCTATAGCCAATAGACTAAGGATTGTTCATCTCAAGCTGTGACCACTTATTGTCTGGAAGGTCATACAAGTACAAGTATCTAAACACTCTTTACAATTTTCTCATATCACATATTATTCATGATTAATTAGTGTATCCTATCTGCTTAACATGTTTACCCTATTCTATTAATATATAACATATACATGTTTCACACACGTGAGTGAGAATCTCGTGTTATATATTTTATATTTCTTGTACGTGCTATCATGATGATGTATTTTGTGTTTATTATGTTGCTTGTTTTATTAATGATAATGTAATGAGTACATGTATGGGGGAAAATTATTTGTCATGTAGATATCCGTCGTGTGATGGCCTCATGTTAGAACGTGGGATTGGGGATATTACTCAGAGATAGGGAATCCTAAGACCGTCCACAAGTAAATAATGATCCTAAAACACATATTGTCATACACATAACTAATGTATCTATTTTTATGATCTTTGTTATTACCATGATTTCACCTAGTTCTACTCTCGATATTGTTATTATTCTTTCTTATATTCAGTTATATTATATATATACACACGACCCTCATCATACAGACTAATCCCTTGGCTTTCATGTTGTATACGTTTACCGACCATGAATCCTTTATATTCATGCTATAAATGTTAAGATTACCTGTCATTAGTTCTTGTTTGGTATTATATACTTTCTCCAACCCTGATTAGATAACGTTGACAGCTTAGGCAACACTACCTGGCTTTGGTGCTTCAAGATTGACATTGAGGTTTGTGATCTTGCTTCCTTCTTTTGATATTTTAAATCTAAAGAGTATATCTTTCTTTCATATGCTTCCTATTCTTTCTTTATCATATATATTTTGTTATAGTCTTGCTAATAGGCCACAATATCGTAGATAGTTTAGTTATTGTGTATGTTGTATAGTATATTGGTCATAATTCGTATTGAGGTTTAGATAGTATACTACAGTCGATGCCATAGCGTATTCTGGAATTGGCCATGTACCCGTATTAAAAAATTAGGAGCGAGTTATGACAGTCGATGAAGATTTGGTTAGGATTAAGATATGTTAGAAAATTGAAAATCCTATATGTAGGACCGATATGTTAAGCAATATATACTCTAGAGGAGGGATGAATAGTGTGTGCAGCGGAATATTAGCAATTAAAATGAAAATACTACTATATCACTATTGTGTCGCAGTGGCTATGTCATAGTTATATAAAAGCATTAAATGAGAGAGATAGAGAGCAAACACAAACACATCAATATATCCTGGTCTCCCTCTTATGAGGACTGATCCAGGATGGAGGACTCTTGCTCCGAGTTGAAATCCACTATTGGAAACACAAGCTTTAATCCGAAGTGCTTTCCGACTTCTTACAACACCGAGCTTTAATTTGAAGTGCTCGATTGACTTCAATTGTGAAGTATGAACTTCTTGATTAAGCCCCTAATTACAACTCTCTAAAACTTCTAGACCTTACCGTACTGGCAAGTAGACTAGAGGTTATAGAACAGGCTTGAGATTTGAAAATTAAGCTTTGAATAGATGAAAATGCTAAGAGAAGAGAAGATAGAAAAAGTGAAAGAGTAATATCAAATGAAAAACTCTTCTCTATTTATAGGATTTTCGAAAACCGAGTTCTGGCCGAATTCAGATGTCAAACATTCAAAAATTTGACTGTTGCAGTCGAGTCTACAGGAAGAACAAGTTTATAGGGTTTACCAAATCAGGTACCCGAGTTTGGGTTGAATTCGGGCCGAACTCTGTTCGAACTCTTGTATTCCTATTTAGGTCGGAATCCAGGTTAAGAATAGGTTTTGGGCTTTCTGGACTTTTTTTTTTCAAATATAGGATTTTGGACTATTTTACAAATAAGTTAATTTGTAAATAAAATTGGGTAGTTTATTTTGGGTCAAACCTATTTGCCAGTACGATGCGATTTACATTTTTTCTAGACTCACTAAAATTGTATAAAATACATTTGAGAATGAAAAATAAATACGGACGTGACGACTAAGCAAATCTTGAACGATAGCAGTACTGGTTGTCATAGTCCGTTGCGAGTAGCCCTTATATCGAGTCCGAGTTTAGACAATTATCAAACGGTTCGACCATGACCAATGGGTCAACAATCTCTCCCATTTTTATAATTGACAAACATTGACCGATATAACACCTTGATCAAAAAGAGGTTTGAAAAATCCTTCAAAGTTGTAGTTGTACCCTCTCCTCTTGACAATATTTTTTCTCCCGTTGTCATTTACCAAAATGCTCCCCCGCAAATTGTGTGTACAAAAAGACAAACGTGAAGAAAGAGATAATAAAGCATATATTTCACAGAGCAGTTATATTGAAGAAACTGTATCTATGCTAAACTACGAAACATGAAATATGTGTAGATTGCCAAAAGAAAGAGAATATGAATAAAAACTATTAGATTCCATAAAGAAAAACATCCACTTAGTATAGATGAAACTGAAAGATTTTTAATCCATACAAGCAACTAGTGAAAATAAACTGCATAACTGATACTACATGTTCTCATAATATAAGACATTTCTAAGACATGATGACAATAGATAAAAAATCTACTAAACATGATATCTACGTTAAAGACAGTGACAACTAGATATCGTCGATCCTCGTCTATGTCCTAATCAACAGCATCGTCATCGCCACCGTAAGTGTGAGCAGGCTCACCAAAAGATCTGAACCAGTTAAATGTGCCAGCATGATTGAATATTGGCATACTTTTTGATCCTTAACACAATAGACAAAAAAGTAGAATCTTTGGAAAAGAAGCCTGGGCCGCCAGACTGATGAGACTGAGTAAAGTAGAGGTCATCTAGTGTGTTAGAGATCGCCTGAGTGCGAATGACATCACGGTATTCATAATCCCTCAACCGCTCAGTCCAGCGAGCCTTTAAAGCACTAACTAGATCAAGAGTAGCCTGATGCTGAGCCTGGGTCAGCTACATGTGATCTCTCATATATGGTAGAGACCCTCAATAGTCTGTGGATAATCAGTGGATGTAATAGCAGTGGCTGGGTATGTAGGTGCTGAAGCAGGAGGTGGAGCAACAGGAAGAGGAATAGCAAAAATCTTAGAACGCTTAGATGCACTAAGATGTGTAGGTTCAGTAAGGATGTTGCACTCATATAAGTCGATATCAAAGTGCCGAAAGACAAGTGACAAGTACATCACGTAAACAAGATTTTTCTTATTCATGCGAGCACGTACCATCATCTCGACCATAGTCTTTGGGAATGAAAATGAGATCCCAAAGTGAATATGGTTTATGGCAGACAACTCAAGAGCAGTGATATCATCTGTGGAAGTCTACTTCAGAAGGATAGCAGAGAAGATGATTCTGTAGAGGTTATAAAAATACAAACTCAAGTGTTTAGCCTTAAGTTTGCCGACAGGACAAGCTCCGGGATGACAAATAGAGGCTTTAAAAGTGTTCAAAGACATGTCAGGAGGAAAACTAAATTTGGAGAGGTCGGTTAGCACTTCTCCTTCGTTGGGTACTCGAAGGATCGCCGCTAAGTCTTTCGTATCAAATTTAATATCTATTCCTCCGACACGAAAAGAGAGAACACTATAGTCATAAGTCAAGTTGCAGTAAAATAACCTAATAGCATTAAGAGCGACAGGAAATGATGTTGCTACTAAGTCATTGAGTTATAGAAGCTGAAAAGTTCTGAGATGGTCCGAAAAGATATTAAAATTAATCGGGGCTCTGGCACAGACGGTACGGTCATAGAAATCACTAAACCACTCTTTGGATTGGTCTAGCGTCGCAAATAAGAATCCACAAAATGAACCATCGTTCGATTGGGCCGAAGAGAATTGGAAGGTTGTTGAGAGGATGAGGATCCTTCATTATTCTTCCTTTCTTCCTAAAGAACTATGGTGCCATTACAAAGTAAAAAATTTAAAATTGAAATAGATGATGGAAGGAAAATATGGATTATACCTTCCAAAAATTGAGTATGATGTAGAGAATGAACCCAAGATCCCGAATCCGAAGTTTGAAGTCGAAATTCCAAGTAGATTGTGAGAAAGAATTGAATTAGGATTAGGGTTTTGGTGGGTTTGGTGCTGCTGCTCGTAGAAGAGGGAAGAAGATGAAGGAAGATAATAAATAGGAGAAGTGGGGCCCATTGGGTCGGCTGCAACTTAACCAACAGAGTTCGGCCCGAGTTCGGCCAGAACTCTGTTGAACTCTGTTTTGGTTATTTTGCAACTAAAACAATATCCACTTTTGCAAATTTATCAATTACTTTCAACTTTTTAATTCAAAAATTATTAATTTTAAATTTTAATTAATATAATTAAAAATTATTTAATAAATTAATTTTTGTTACGTATTGAATGTCTAAGATTAGCTGTAGGGATACTGTTCCAACTAGCGAAGATCCACAAGGGATGCTTAAGCTCCGTTTTGCTTAAGCTCTTATAGCCTTGGTGATAGACAGATCCTTTGTAGGCTTGTCTCTAAAATAATCATTACGTATTGGAATTAGTTCATTAAATAAAGTTAATTAAAATTATTGATATCTAAAATTCCTAATTCTCGACGTAAATAGTTAACTTATCTTCTGCAAAAGGTTTAATAAAGATATCAGCTAGTTGATGTTTTGTATTAATATATTTTAAATTAATGTCTCCATTTAGTTGATGATCTCTAAGAAAGTGATGTCATATCTCAATATGCTTGGTGCATGAGTGACAACCAGGATTCTTAGTTAAATTGATTGTGCTAGTGTTGTCACAGTATATAGGAATGTGTGAATATTACAAGTTTAGTCTTCTAGCGTTTGTTTTCCCCCACAAAATTTGTGTACAACAATATCCTGCGACGATATTCTTGGCCTCAGTAGTTGATAATACAACAGAATTTTGCTTCTTGCTAAACCAAGAGACTAAAGCTTTGCCTAGGAAATGACACGTGCCGTTAGTAATTTTTCTATCCACTTTGCATCCAGCAAAATCAGCATCCGAATAACCGGTTAGGTAAAGGACGTAGTTTTAGGATACCATAAGTCGACAGAAGAAGTGATCTTAATGTATCGGAAGATACGCTTAACAACGTGCAAGTGTAATTCCGTAGGGTTAGCTTGGAATCATGCACATAAGCAAACACTAAACATTATATCAGGGCGACTAGCAGTTAGCTACAATAGACTATCGACCATACCTCGATACTTACGTAGTGTCAACCAGTTGCTTTTTCATCTATGTCAAGCTTAGTTGAAGTCATCATCGGAGTTTCCAAGAGGTTTGGCTGACTCCAGATCGAACTTCTTTAGTAGACCATTTGTGTACTTAGCTTGGTTGATGAATGTCCCATTTGTGTTTTGCTTGATTTGCAATCAAGGAAGAACTTCAACACCTCCATCATGCTCATCTCAAACTCACTCTGCATACACTTAGAAAAATCAGTGACAGAGAGATTCATCAGTAGAATCGAAAGTAATGTCGTCAACATAAATTTCTACTAATAGGAGATTATTATTCAAAGATTTTATGAAAAGTATTGTATCAACCTTACCATTTGAAAAACCTTTTTCAAGTAGAAAGGAGCTTAGGAGGTCATAGCAAGCACAAGGGGCTTGTTTCAGTCCGTATAAGGCGTTCTTCAACTTAAAAATATATTTAGGGTTTTTGAAATTAGTAAAACCAGGAGGTTGAGCAACATAAACTTCTTCTTTTATAAAACTATTTAAAAAACACTTTTAACATCCATTTAAAATAGTTTAAAATTATAAAAATAGGCAAAAGTGCATAACATGCGAATAGATTCTAAGCGCGCAACTGGGGCATATGTTTTATCGTAGTTGATACCTTCCTCTTGGTTGTATCCTTGAGCTACGAGTCGAGCCTTGTTACTTGTGACTAAACCATTCTCATTAAGCTTATTTCAGAATACCCATTGGGTGCTAATTATCGGATGATCAATAGGCTTGGAAAAAAGTTCCCAAACATTATTCCATTCAAATTGGTTCAATTCCTCTTGTATAGCATCTAACCAATAAATATCACTACAAGCTTCTTCTATGTTCTTAGGCTCTAGTTGTGAAATAAATGCTATGCTAGAAGCTATATCTCTAGTAGAAGAATGAGTACATACACTTTTTGTAATCTCACCTATTACCAAGTTTTGGGGGTGGTCAGCCATGAACTTCATCTTCTTTGGTAGACTCTCCAAGTAGCTGGTTTCGGGTTCTGCTTCGGTAGGTGCTTTGCTTAGTGTATTATGGTCCTCATCGTCACTATCGTTGTTCGTCTGACTGTTCATCTCATCGAAGGTGACGTTAATTGATTCTTCAATTGACATTGATTTCTTGTTGAAGACTCGATAACTTTTGCTCTTAGCCGCTTAACCCAGAAAAATACCTTCATAGACTTTCGAGTCAGATTTGTCCAAATTATCTTTTGTATTCAAAATAAAACATCTGCAACCAAAAATTTAAAATAAGAAACATAGGGGTCCTATTAAACTATAGTTCATAGGGAGTCTTCTTCGATTTAGGTCGAATCAGGACCCTATTCCGAACATAGCATGATGTATTGACAGCTTCAGCCTAAAAATATTTAGGTAGGCTAAACTGGTTTAACATAACTCTAGACATTTTACTAAGAGTTCTGTTCTTATGTTCCACAACGCCATTTTATTGCGGAGTCCTAGGGCAAGAAAATTCATACAAATATCCGTGTGTATCACAAAATTATACAAAGTTAGCATTCTCGAATCCGCCACCATGATCGCTTCGAATACGAGTGATCATGAAGCCTTTCTCATTTTGTACCTTTTTACAAAATATGACAAATTCTGAAAGTACGTCATTCTTATGAGCAAGGAAATATACCCATATATATCTAGAGTAATCATCTACAATTACAAAGGCATATAGCTTACCATTAGACTAGCAACTTTATTTGGTCCAAATAGATCCATATATAATAATTATAGAGGTCGAGTATTACTTACAACGTTCGACTTAAAAGTTGATTTTGTAGCTTTGTTCTTTTTACAGTCACTACATACCATGTCTTTCTTGAAGGCGATATCTGGTAATCCTCGTACCAATTTCTTTGTAGATAATCTCATAATTGTGTCCATGTTTGTATGTCCCCTTATGTGCCATACTTGACTCTCATCATTTTTGGCGTATAGGCATCTACCTACAGTATTAGTATCTTCCAAAAGATAGAAAATATAGATATTATCTTCCCTAATTCCTTCAAGAATAGTACTACCAGTTGATCTATCAACTACAGTATATTTGCCTTTAACAAAATTAATAGCATAACCATGGTAAGCTAAATGGTTTATGCTGAGTAGATTAGATTTTATTTCTGTTATAAGACATACATCTTTAATAATGGGATATGGAGCCATACCAATGTTATCAATACCTATAATGTACCATTTCAAGTTGTTTCCGAAGGAGATATATCATTCTTTCTTCTTTGATAGTGTTGCAAACAAAGATGCATCACCGGTCATGTGCCATGAGCAACCACTATCGAGGATCCACTTGTTTCTAGAATGGGTTGGATGTTCCACCTATAAAATAATTTACAGATGAAACTTTTGGTACCTTTTTTATAGGGTCCTGACATGTTAGTTTTTGGTACCTAAGTACAAATATTCAAATTTACTAATCTTCTAACTCCACATGCAGAAGAGATATGACTAGGAGTGCCACAATAGTGACATCTAGCATGTGCATAAGTGTTAAGTGAAGTATTGGTCTTGTGTACTTGTTTGGTAGTACAATAGATTTTTAGAGGATGCTTATAATAAAAATCATATTTGAAGAACCAGGTCTAGGAGTGTCATACCTTTTGGACTTGATAGTCTTTGGTTGGACAATGTTCCTTTTGGGTATGTGACACGTGTTAGGAGAGGAAGCAGTCGATATCGACTCTTTTCTTAGCATAATTTCTAACTTTTTGGAAGTGTCAAATAATCTATTATAATCAGCTGTTAGGGCATCATTCCTAATCAGCGCAATGTACTCTTCTTCTTCTCGATTTGATAATCTTCTTGCAGCTGATCTATGGTCTTGTCTTTTTCCACAAGAGTGCTTTATGCTTCG
>JANAVB010002796.1:3126145-3141145 GCA_029216955.1 Iris pallida
GCAACACATCAACCTCCCGTGGCTATGTTTCGAAGACTTCAATACTATTTCTTGCAGAGAGGAGAAGTCTGGTGGACACCCACCTCATTAGATGGCCATGAACGACTTCAACAACTTCATTTTCAATGCACACATGTCCCCCCTTCCCTTCGCAGGCAACGAGTTTACATGGTGCAACATGCAGGAAGGCGCCAGACGCCAGTACTCCCATCTGGACAGAGCTCTGGTCAACAATCACTGGTCTGACACAGGCCTCATCTCCAACCTTTCCTACATTAACACCACAGAATCGGACCACTCTCCCCTTCTTGTTGAAATTAGCAACAACCCCAATCCGATCAAGAAAGCATTCTGGTTCCAGGGCTTCTGGACCTTCTATACGCAATTCAGAAACATCGTAGCGACCACTTGGGGGGCATCCACAGAGCCTGATCCTTTAATCTGTATCGCTGTCAAACTCAAAGCCAAGTGCTAACTACCTGGAGCAAGAACGCCTTTGGCAACATTTTTTAGGAAATTAAAAAAGCGAAAGACGATGTGACCAAGGAAGAGGTGCTATTCTTCTCAAACAGATCACAGGAGCATCGTGTCGCGCTCAACCTCACTAGGGCCATACTCAAATCACGGCTGAAGGTAGAGACTGAATTCTGGAAGCAAAAAGCAAGGCTGGCTTGGGACACTGAGGGAGACAGAAACTCGGCTTTCTTTCACTCCTGCGTTAGAGGTCAGAGAAAATAGCTGAACTTGCATCAGATTTTTGACGACAATGGCCTCCTTCTGAAAGACCAATGGAGCATTCAGGTGGCCGCCAAAAGCTACTACACCAGATTATTCACCAAAGAGCTTATCTTCAAAGACGACGATCTCCTGTCCAAGATCCCCAACTTGATCAGCAACAGAGAGAACGAACAGCTCCAGGTTCCCCCAACCCCAGAAGAAGTTAAGGCGGCAGTGTGGACTCTTAATGAACACAGCGCCCCCGGACCCGACGGTTTCTCTGGGAAATTCTTCCGTACATGCTGGGACCTCATTGCCCAAGACTTCCTAAGCGGCCACTGCCTTCTTTCAGGGAGTGAGATACCCTAAATCCATCTCTTGTGCCAACCTCATACTCATCCCTACTTCCACCCCATCAGCCTTTGCACCTTCACTAACAAAATTATTTCCAAGATCATTGCGAATCGCATGTCCACGCTTCTTTCTAAGATTATCTCAGAAGAGCAAAGTGGCTTCGTCCGTGGACGTAATATCACAGACAACATCCTTCTGGCCTAAGAGATGATCACGTGCATGAAGTTCCCCTCCAGGGGAGGTAATATGGCCATCAAGCTGGATATGGAAAAAGCCTATGATCATATGGACTGGCAATTCATGATTAGGGTTCTCAAAGCATTCGGTTTCTCAGAATTGTAGATAGATGTCCTCTTCAGATCTAACAACGATTCATGGTTTTCCACCATCATCAACGGGCAAGCGGCTGGATTCTTTAAAGTGAGCCGAGGGGTCCGACAGAGAGATCCTCTTTCTGCCACCATCTTCATCATTACGGCTGATGCTCTCAGCAGAAATTTGAACAGCCTAACGAACACCCCCAGATTCTATTATTTCTACACCACCACCGGTTGTCCCTTAGTCACGCATCTAGCATATGCGGACGACATTCTCATCTTCTCGACGGAAGACAGTAGGTCGGTAGATGCAGTTCACAGGACGCTAGAGAGATACACTAGAAGCTCAGGGCAGCGTGTGAACTCCAACAAAAGCGTCATCTACACCCACCACAAAGCCAACAGGAACCACTCTGCGACTCTCACCAATCTGACTTCCTTCGCCACTGCATACCCACCATTTACCTACCTCAGATGCCCACTGGTTTATGGGAAGTCTTATTCGGGCATATTCGAAGGACTTGTCAGAAATGTCAGAAGGAAAATTGAGGGATGGCACAATGCTACCTTTTCTCTGGGGGGTAAGATGATTCTGATCAAGCATGTGTTGTCTTCTATCCCTATATACACCCTGGCGGTGTGCTCCCCCCGAAGAAGGTCTTAACTATGCTTGAGTCCCTCCTTTCCAACTTCTTTTGGGGTCACAGTGATGGTAAAGATAAGCACTACTGGGCCAGCTGGTACACCATGGCCAAACCCACCAGCGAAGACGGTCTAGGGTTTTGCAGATTAACGAACATTGTTGCATCCTGTTCCATGAAGTTGTGGTAGAAGTTACGCACGGAGAACTCGATATGGACTCAGTTCTTGAAAGCCAGATACTTTCAACACTCCAACCCAACGATAGTTACGGCTAATTACAGGGCGTCATCGAATTGGCGTCGTATTCTCCATGGTCGTAGCCTCGCAGAACCTTTGATGATCAGAGACACCAACGGTGCTCTGCGGTGGTCCCCGACCAACGGGGGTGAGTTCACTCTCGCTTCGGCCAGAATCGCGGCCAGAGTCGCCGGAGAGCCTTCCCCATTCCCCGCCCCCTTTGGCAATCCTGCATCCCAATCAAATGGTCGATCCTAACTTGGAGAGCGCAACGAAGAAAGCTCCCTACTGACGACTCCCTCACTTCCTTCGGTTACAACCTTGCGTCGAGATGCCACTATTGCCCCTCTCCTAAGGCTGAATCTACAAATAACATTCTACACTCCAGAGACCTCGCCTCTCAGCTGTGGTCCAACCTTTCTAGCAGATGTTACCCCAATCAGCAGGCCGGGGGCTTCAACGATCTTCTTGTCAAGTGGAGTATTTTCCACGGGCACTAGATCATCGCAGCCGTCAACATCTGGGTTTTATGAAAGAATAGAATCAAGTACAAATATGAAGGACGCCAACTCAGTTTCTTCCAACTTCTCAGAGAGGTTCTCAGACAGATTTCCAAAATCAGCACCCGCTGCTCTCACTCGACGAGCAGTTTTTGGAGGATGTTGAATTAACTTTGGCCCCCGTCCAGTCGGTCGCGTTCGCCGCTGGCTGGTTTTGAGTTTTCCTTTTCCATCTGTGCGAGTCGCGCTCTTTGTATAGGCTTCGGCATTTTGTGCCTGATACGTCAATAAAGGGAGGTTTCGATAAAAAAATAAAAATAAAAATAAAAATAAAATAAAATAAAATAATATATATATATATATATATATATATATATATATATATATATATATATATATATGAGATGTTGCATAATAAGTTGTTTATAATTATTTGAATAAATATATTAATAGGGGATAGTGGAGTGCTCCACAAGTCCAATGGCAATAGATGTAATAAGTAAAAGATCTAGGGATGATTAGTGCAAAGCTAACTAACCACTAACTAACTAACAACTAATTACTAACCCAATAGTTAGTAACTAATTTATTAATTAGGATTAACTAAATAATTAGGTTAAGCAAGTACTCCCTAAACCAAAAAAAAGTCCAGAATGCAAGCCTAAGGCCTGATAGACAATTAGAATAACTAGCCTACAATCCAGCCCAAGGCTTGATAGGCTCACAATAATTAATTAAAAATAAAATAATTCTGAAATAAAATTAACTAATTAAATAATAATAATCTGAATTAAAATAAATTCACAATAAATCTAAAAAATGATTTTATAGATTCCCAAAATTATAATATTGTTTTCCAAAAATAGAATTTCAAATTTAGGTAGTTACAACTATAACTTCGGGATCAACCATAGGTATCCGGAAAGATTACGAGAACGTCTGTTCCTGGCCTTTGTTCTTCCATCATTCTTATATATATATATATATATATATATATATATATATATATATATATATATATATATATATAAATATATATATATATATATATATATATATATATATATATATATATATTGCACGTATATTTTATGCTAATTTCTTACACAAAAAAAGAGATGTTGCATAAGAAGTTGTTTATAATTATTTTAATAAAATATGTTATAATTTACCAAGTTTTATTATGCTATTTAGCATAATAAAAGATATTAATAGTATTTATACTATTATAGTTTTATAAAGTAAAAGCTATTAATAGTGGGAAGAGACATGATAATGGATACTAAATATTTATTATGGTAGTGGGCATTAACGATGGTACTTGACATTAATTGTATTATAATTATGATTACACCATCAACTAAGGTAAGTTAAGGGCATTTTAGGAATCTTGGAAGTTTCACAATGAAGCCTTATATATATATATATATATATATATATATATATATATATATATATATATATATATATATATATAATATATATATATATATATATATATAATTTTTTTGATTGGTGTCCGGTCATCCTCGCACAAGCCCGTGGCCACTGCCACCCAGCCGGCTTGTACGGGAGGGGGGCTCGATCCCGGGTCTTCCCGCCGAGAGCCTCCACCTCCTGCCACTTACGCTAGGAGCGTCGGCTGGCTTGTGCGGAAGGGGGGGCTCGATCCCGGGTCTCCCCGCCGAGAGCCTCCCCCTCCTGCCACTTACGCTAGGAGCGTCGGACACACACACACACACACACACACACACACACACACACACACATATATATATATATATATTGGAGATGGCCGCGACAAGCATTATTGGGCTAGTTGGGATACCTTGGCACAACCTACCGAAGAGGGGGGCCTGGGGTTCACTAAACTTTCCCACATCGTTCAAGCATTCTCGATGAAATTGTGGTGGAAGCTCCGCACAACCCAGAACTTATGGACCAGGTTCATGAAGGAGAGATACTTCAAGCACACCTACCCGTCGACGACTATCTCTACCAGCAGATCCTCTACGGCGTGGTGATGCATGCTCATTGGGCGGTCTCTTGCCGAACCTAAGATGCGCCTTCAAGTGGGCGACGGCGATTCGTCGACATTCCTGGAGCGATGGGTTGGATATACCTTAATTCCTAGTCTCTCAGAAGCCCACAAGCACTATAAGATCAAGGACATGTGGGACCCCATCGATAACAGTTGGAGTTGGAACGAGGTCCAGGAGTGGGCCGGTCCAGAGACTGTCGGTCCAGAGACTGTCGACGGTAGGCGGCTGACGCCTCGGTTTCCTTCTCGGTCAGATCAGCCAGGAGGGTGGTCTAGGTTACTACAGCGCCCACCCCTAGCAGTGCCCCCTTCTGGCAGACATGCATCCTCAAGAAGTGGTCCTTCATCATTTGGAGAGCCCTGCATAAAATCCTCCCCATCGACGACACTCTCAATACAATTGGGTTCAGCCTAGCATCTGCGTGCACATGCTGCACGGATCTTCATCTGGAAACGGTAGACCACATCTTCTGTCAGGGCGACCTTCCGGTCAAGGTCTGGACCGCCATTTCCCACCTCTGTAGAATGAACCCAGGGGCGGGTGCTTCATCGACCTCGTTGTGGCATAGGGTTCTGTGTTCCATGGCCACCAGATCATTGCAGCAGCTGCCACATGGGTTCTATGGAAGAACCGCAACAAGGCTAGATATGAAGGCCATCAGTACAATGCCGACCAGCTAATTGGGGAGACCATCAGGCAATGTAGCAAGCGGAGGTCCCTCTGTCACCACGGCCAGACGATTTTTTGGAACTCCCTCCTATCCAAGGATTAGACTCTGGAATCCTTTTCTTCCCTCCTTTTGTTAGTATACGTGTATAGGCTTCGACATTTTGCGCCTTCTGGTATACTTGTATAGCTACGACTTTCTTTTCATGGAATAAAATAGGGAGTGTTTAGCCATATATATATATATATATATATATATATATATATATATATATATATATATATATATATATATATATATATATATATATATATATGAAGCGGATCAAAAGCCCCCTTAGAAAACCCCCTAAAAACCCCCCTCACTCTCAGCCGTAATTTAATGTTAATATTAATATTAATGTTAATGTTAATATTAATGTTAATTTTAACATTAAATACTAAAATTAACATTAAACTTAACATTAAAATTAATATTAACATTAACATTAACATTAACATTAACATTAATATTAATATAAAAATAAAAATAAAAATAAATATTAACATTAACATTAATATTAACATTAATATTAACATTAATATTAACATTAAATTATGGATGAGAGTGAGGGGGGTTCTTAGGGGGTTTTCTAAGGGGGGCTTTTGATCCGCTCCCATATATATATTTATATATATGAGGAGGGATCAACAATTCTTCACTTTTGCATCCCCCAAGCATCCCCATGATAACACCCATTGGATCTTGTTTTAAGTTATCTAATCTTAACCGTTAATTTTTCAATGGTTATACATATATATATATATATATATATATATATATATATATATATATATATATATATATATATATATATATACATTCCTTCACTTTTGCATCCTCCAAGCGTCCCCATGATAACACCCATTGGATCTTGTTTTAAGTTATCTAATCTTAACCATTGATTTTTCAATGGTTAATATTAGATGACTTAAACAAGATCCAACGGATGTGAAAGAGGGGATGCTTAGGGGATGCAAAAGTGAGGGGATGTTGATCCCTCCTATATATATATATATTCTATATATATATATATATAGACCCCTTCTATGATTTTTGTTAAAGTCTACATCAATTGGTAAAGTAGTTTTGACCATATTTTGTCGGCCTTGAGTTCGAATCATCTTTTATATTTTAAAATGATTTTTCTAAGTCCCTACTCACTAAACTCCGTGGATCCGTCTCTAATCAAGCTGTTGTAAGTTGTTGTTTATGCATTGGTGGAAGTCCCTTTCATCCTTACTTATCTTACTCATTCTTCAATAAACAATTGTTATTCTAGTTACAAGGCGGAGATTTCCGTGGTAGTTTGCACCAACTAACTCTTAGTACATGTTTCCAATATTATTGCATAATTCATTGTTATTCCTAAAATAGAACAATGATAGGAGAACAAAGGCCAGAAATAGAGGTTCTCGTAATCCTTCCGGAATTCCTCTGGCTGATCCCGAAGTTGCAGTTGTAACTACATAAATTTGAAATTCTATTTTGAAAAACAATATTATAATTTTTGGGAATCTATAAAATTATTTTTCAGATTTATTGTAAATTAATTTAGTTCAAAAAAATATTAATTAATTATTTAATTTTATTTCAGAATTATTTGGTTTTTCATTAATTATTGTGAGTCTTCCAAGCCTTGGGCTTGGATTGTAGGCTAGTTATTCTAATTGTCTACCAGGCATTGGGCTTGCATTGTGAACTTTTTTGGGGGTTAGGGAATACTTGATTAACCTAATTATTTAGTTAATCTTAATTAATAGATTAGTTACTAACTATTGGGTTTGTTTGTAATTAGTTGTTAGTTAGTTAGTGGTTAGTTAGCTTTTAACTAATCACCCCTAGATCTATTACATATTACATATATTGCCATTGGACTTGTGGAGCACTCCATTATCCCCTATTAAAATAATATCGACTCTTTATTATTTTATACACAAAATACTCCTACACTTTCTCTCTCTTCCTCTCCTACCAGCAGACTAACCACTGTCCGCACCCCTTTCTCTGCCTCATCGTCGCCGTGCGTTGCTGGCTGAACTTCGACGAAGCGTCGCCTCGTCTTCTCTTCCCTGTCTCTCCTTCTCTCAACTCTTGCTATGACAATTCACCACAGCCACGACCACCTTGCCCACCTAGTCGTTCTCCGGCCAACTTCTACCCCTGGACTGCCAATCTCGACCCCACCTCCTTGTACTTCCCTGTCTTCATGTGACCCAGGCCGCTCGCAACAACCCATGCCACCGCCATCAGCCTCCACGACTTCTCACATCCACTGCAACTCAACCGCCGCCCACTTCACTCGTCCTTCTCTTCTTCTCCTTCTTCTCGACCACAACCATCACCTTCCTTTCCAATAACCACAACCCCGAGCCACCATCACAGTCACCACCACTGCACAACATACTGGCACTACCGTCTTTACCACAACTACCGACCTTCTCTTTCTTCTCTGGCCAATCACCTTAGCTTTCCCAACACCACCAAGACCAACCCTATCTCCATCCACCGCTATCAACCCGCGACCACTTCCTTCTTTTTTTCGGCCGCCTCACCAATCCTAGATTCACTAAAATCACCACCAGATCCAGCCCTACTTTCCTGACAACCACCATTAACTATCATCACCCAAACAAAAACCCTCACCTGAGTTTGTCGTCCGCCTTTCGATCTGTCATCGGACTCAGATGTTCAGCGCCGGGCCGTACTCCTTCCCGTGTCGTAGTGCCGTCGTCTCCCTCGGTCGAATATTTAATTCACTTAGGCACGATCAAGGATGAAGTTACGAAAACTAGAATATAGACACGATTTATAAATGAATCCTTAGCACGAGCAATTATAGAATAGAAATCTAAGCATGAACAGAAATTATTCAGATATGATCAGAAGCCAAATTCTGTCACGACTAGATTCATAATCAAAATCAAATATTCGTGATCGAAGTCAAATTCTAGGCACGATTAGGGAGAAGAGTAATACGTATAGTCATGATCGTTAGGAATCACGGTCATTGGAATCAAAGTCGTATAGTCATGCAAGGTCATCTAGGCATGACTAACCAATTGAAATTTGGACATAATAAATATTAGTAATAATTTCAATCATGATTTGGATGGAACTCAGATGTTACCAGGAATTTGTTCGAAGTTTCAGGCATAAGTAAAATACGATTGAAGTCAAGCACGATCGGGATTAGATGCACTAAGTATAGTCCAAGAATCAAGAACCATGGCACGATAAGATAATCAAAATTAATCGGTCACGATCAAAGTGGATCGAAAATCAAGTGTGATAGGAATTTAGGAAAAGATTCAAGAACAAGGAAAATCAAATCTCTTTTACTAGAATAGAAAAATCAAAGATAGGATTCTTTTCAGAGGAAAATTCAAGGTAATCAGCTCATTCTACTTCGACTACTACCAAGGTCACCCGATCGTCTTTTTCCAATCATGCCTTTATCTTAAAATTTCAAATTTACCGCCACCAATTCTTAATCTTCACTCAAGAAGATTAAACTCCTCAATAAATCATATACGCTTGACCTTTATTCCGGAGGCACTACTCATGAAACATACTCCTGTTATAACTCCTCGATTCTTTTATTCCCATTATCAATTTAATCATCTTAAAAAGTCTAAGTCTTTCACCTTGTCCTTGGTTTGGATCCAAAATCCTAAATTAGGGTTTATAAAATCCTAGAGCACCATTCAAATTTATACTCATCGTATTAATGACACTATCATACAATAATTTTTCTTCGCATTTCCTTCAACCTTATACCTTCCATATTTTCCTTCCAAAAATTTTTGAAGTCCCATAAAGTATCAAATTATATTTATATATATATATATATATATATATATATATATATATATATATATATATATATATATATATATATATATATTCAATCGTTCTCCTACAGATCCTTTATTCAATTTCGTAACACCTCTGCATGTAGTTAAAAATCTCTTCTCCGATGTGCTTGGAACTCTTATATTCAATATCCTATCCTTCATCCGATAATAAAATATCTCTCGAACCAGTAGCAAAACATCTACGCCTTCGAAATCAAGTCGTCCTTGAAGATCTCCATCAGTTCTAAGAATACAACTATGGTGCACCCTTTAATGTAAAATTCTCCGCTACCCTTTTTTTCGTTATGTCATTCTCCCACAAATTCTATCTCAATGTCCATCATCTATATTTCTACTAGGATTACCATACGATAACTTCCTCAACCCTTCCCAAGTAAAGAGATACAAAAATTCAAGATAGATAAAAGATAGGTAAAGTGTCGCTAACGGGTTCTGATATGAGGTAGTTTGATGGTGGTAAGTAGGACAGAAATAACAAGATGAATAAAATGAGATTAGGATTTTTCTTTTGCTCATTTAGTCATAACCAAGTCGTTGTTCTTTCCCTCTTCTTACATTTGTCCATATTCAACAAAATAATTTCAACCTTCAAGTTGTTCACTGTGGTCTTAATAATCAACTCCCACTGACCAGTCCCTCTTCGTGACTCCTAGTCACTAATTATTAACTACTGATAAATCTATTGCCTAATCTTCATCCCTAACGTTTATGTAAATTCTTCCAGGTTTCCACTTCTAAAATTGTCAGAGTCCTCTTATATATATATAAAAAATTCATCACTCTTATCATCCACTATTGTTTACTCCATGTCACTGATGTTCCCAATGAGATCATAAAATTTTCAAATTATCACACTTTATTCTTTCTAACTAACTTCGCTTATTGTTCATAAAACTTAGATTCACTTGTTGAGTCCTCCTTTCGCAACTATTTATAATTGGTTCCAAGTCTTATATGATCCTCTCGCTTTGTCAAGTCCTCCAATAAGTTGTAACCCCTAAGCACCTCTAATCCAATGCTCAGCCATCACTTATCAGTCCCGTAGACCTTCCACCATATTTGTCTCGAGGATTCCTTAAAATTTTGGAATTAAATTCCTTGTAAAATATTTGTATTTAGTGTCTTGGCTACTCAACCAAGAAAGTCAATTTAATATCTCTCTTAATGGCTCCTACTACTGTAGAAGTGATATAGAACTTTTCCTCAAAATTTCTTGGTCACTAGTCCATACTATACTATCCTTTAATCTTCAAATTATAACCCACATTCAAAATTATTCTCGGCCTGGCTATATAACCCATGTTTCTCTAGATTGTTAACTTCCGTTTATTTCTCAACTTATTTCATCAAACCCTCGATCCCAAACGTACTATCTTGGTTAAAATTCAAATTTTCTAAAATAGATCTCAACCTTCATATATAAGATTGACTAATCATCTCCTCTTACCAATCCAAATGGTTAGAAGTTCAAATTCTACTCTTTTGTTCCTTCTAGAGTCCATAAAACTTATCTTCATGCAAGAATAGGGTTCGACAATGGACATGTGTTTCGAAAATCAAGATAAAAAAATGAATGAAATAGACTCAATATAGTTTTGAGGTAAGATTCGTAGGGGTCAACTCTGAAATCTATCAAGAGATCCTAATTTGTGATTGAGTACCAAAATTCTAAAATATCTTATGATTCAAATCTAAATCCTAGGACAGGCTCGCAGTAGTACGGGTATGCCTAAGTACTACCACGACTTCGCTTGGGTTGCGAAGACTGACCTGCATGGACCACCATAAAATGTGTCACGACCTGCACCCGAATATTCGGGCACGAGTACATGGGCCACGTCCAGCCTACGTCGTAATATCGGTGGTAGAACGCTGTCAAGTACCCAATAAATATCTACAACATTTAGATGATCTATGATAATAAATGTACTAAAATCACACCACAAGCGACTAAGAAAGAAATGAAATAGAAAGATATCAATAACACTGAAACATACAGAGTCTACAAATGAATATACAAGACTAGAATGTATCGGAGGCAAAACAATAACAAAACTAAATCATACTACCAGGACCTAGAACTCCCGAGAGACAACTCACGGTGAAAGAATATCGAGATCCGCCTCAGCTAGCATCATCCTGTAGTCCAATACTGTGGGGCATAACAATTCCTAAATTTGTCAACGTATCCAGTCAGGATTGGAGCGAAGTACATAAACTAACAAGAGTTACAATGGATTGACAAATACTATAAGAAACAGTTATAATAAAATACAAGGCATCATATCAAGACTGAAAGTAAAACAGTACAAGGTAGACTGAATATCATGTCATGGTGTGAGATCTAAGGTAAAATTAGAATGTAAAGCAGTACAGGTAAATCTGATATACAATGTAAATATAAACGGTGCCTTGAGATATTAGAGCATTTTGTGATTGGCTTGAGTCTGGATCAGGCTGTTCCATTTGACTGGTTATGCACAAGTAGTATATAGGATCAGGCCGGCCAAAATAGAAAGCTATGCACAAGTAGTATCAGGTCAGGCTACACCCTACGTGTGGTGAGGGTGGAGCTATGCACAAGTAGTAACAAGAGGGGGGTATTGATCACATAACCTCTAATAACTCCCCATCTCCGAATAGTATAATGGATCCAACCATAGCATGTTACGACACGGGATTCTCTAAGAGGGTAGCAAATCCACTTATGAATCGGTGTTTATATAAGTACAAGTATAATAGTCAAGAACGAGACATGTACCAGTATACCAGGTAAACCAGAAGTAACATCTCATGACGGGATCCAACGTATACTAGTCCGTGTATCCTTGTGTCTATAATCAAGTAAAAGATTACAACTGAATCAAATATAGTAGATATCAAAGCAATAAAAACTATCAGAGAATGTACTCGCCTTAATTTAGTTAGAAGTCGACGTGCACGACACGAACGTGTCAACACGGAATAGGTATAATGCTAAGCTCCACAAGATGGTCCCAAACGACGGTACAGGCAGTTCCATTGTGTCCAGAATAGTCAAAATAGCCTAGTTTGGTATATAGAAGCCCAAGATCAGAGTTCGGCACAATAATCGAAGCAAGAAAAAAACGACTATAATAGTTACGATTAAGATTAATAATCTAAAGTGAACGTACAAATAAATACATATAAGCTTATTTTAGAATTACTAATAAAATATTTGAAACTATAAGATCATTACTCTATTAGAGACCAAAAACCCGTAAATATTAGTAGAAGTTCAAAACTGACTGAAAGGAATACTTACCTTACTAAAATAGATTTTTAACTCATAATAAATAAAAAAGCATTTTAGTAGATAACTCATATTTAGAATACATACATACATACATATAAACTATTTAAATTTACTATATTATTAATCACTAGCAAATTACTTAAATACATTAGTTGAATTTAGATTTTTTTATATCTAAAATATGGTAAAATATTTACAAGAAATTTACTAGAATCTAAGTATCAAGAATTAATTTCTAACATAAAAAATACCTATTAACTACAAAACTAATTATCTAACTAATTAATACTAGCCAGGCCTATGGGCCAGCAGACCCGTCCGGGTATTAGAAATACGTATTCAAAATGTACCTATATGAATGTTAAAATCAGAGCCTCATTAATATTTGTACCTGGCCCAAAAATAATTTTGGTCCATCCCAAATATTAGTCCATTCTGTTAACTAGAGCCCAGCTAACTGATCCCAATCCTATCATAACAACAAAAATCCTTAAAACTAACTATCATAATATTAATGGTAGAAATAAAAACTCCATATTTAATCCATTAAAAAAATCAGAAAGAACAAAGGGGGTGTTCTCTGTGAACTCCAATGAAACCAAATAATTTCAAATTGACCCATCATATCACTGGAAAAAAACAAAAACAAATGAAGCTGCTGCTTCATTCATGAATTAGTTGAGAGAGAGAGAGAGAGAGAGCAGTGAAGTGAGAATAAAAAATAGGGGGAGCTGGAGTGAGAAGAAGAGAGGGATTGGGAAGGGGCTCACAGTGGAGAGGGATTCTTTGGCGGATGCACCAGGCAGGGCGGTGCTGTTGCCTACCAACGGCGACGGATTCGGAGGATGGGCACGGTGATGGAGGCAATGTCAGGTGCCCCCCCTTTCTATTCTCTGTCTGCATTTTGGTACGGCGCTTGACAAAGGTGGTGGTGGCGGTTTGAAAGGAGACGACGGCTAGGTGTGTTAGGCTGGAAGGTGAGGCCGGTCGGGACAGCTAGGTGAAGAAAAGTGGAAGCCGCTGGTGGTCGGTGGAGGCGTTAGGCACTGGATGGAGCGAAGAAGCTGAGGGTGGTGGTGAAGAGCAGGGTTTTCAGAGTTGGCCACGGCAGGAATGGGATGGCGCTCCGGCGATGGCCGGAGAGTGTCACGCCCCAGAACCAGAATACTGGCAAGCGGGGACGGACAAGGCCAGCTACGTAATGCCAAAGTACACCAGTACTCTGAAATTACGTATAAGCTGTTAAGACATGTGGGTTACTTCTACAAGCCAACAGTCGATCCTAGGTCAAGCAATCCTAGGTATCTCAATCATAGGCAATTATACAAAGAACAAGAAGTATGATCATCAGACATACAATAGTAAAGCATCCCAAACTATATATACATGGATGTTCATGAAGCTAGTAATACAAAATAGAGAACTAGCAAGAGCAATAGTCATACATGATAAGCTCAAGCTATAGTCTAGAATACGTGCGCACATCATGTTTAGGCCCGTAGACTAAAGGTCAAGAACCAAAACACGAGCTAAACACGTGCTCGGAGGCTAAACGCCACAAAAGAATAATGTACATATCAAGTGGGAGTATGAAACAAGAAACCCACTCAGGTACTAAGGTGCTATGGATGGTCACCGTCGAGTAGATGGTACGGAAGATCTTTCGGTCTCCTCCATCAGATCTGGCCAAACAAAACCAGTGGGGTCAGATCCCAAATATCAAGTACCACAAAGGAAGCCAAACATATGAACTAAAACCAGCAATAACTAACATATTAATGGTTAGAGATACAAATAAGCAGATATGGATCGAGACTCGTGCACTACTAATGCACTTATCCCGAGAATAGAAAAGACAATAAGTAAAGCATCATATGACGTAAAGTAATTAACATGTGACATAATGTAAAGTGTAGACATGCTAAGTAAACGGAAGCTTGAGAATATGTAAAATCAACTGGACATATAAGCATGTGAGATAGCCGGGTCATGAGAACATAGTGACCCAGCATAGGGATCATGTATGACTTATGAGATAACTGGACTTGTGAGCATGAGAGGTAACTAAGGCATGAGAGCATGTGAGAACTATATAGAACGATAATGATAAGATGACTTGGGAACTATTCCAGAAGCTAAGTTACAACCCGTAAACCAAATAAGGATAGGGGTTGTAACCCTTCTCCTGAACAGAACTTAGTTTCTAATCATTGTATAGCATAAGGATCATGTATGGCATGTGAGTACTGAGTAGGACGACAAATGACAAGATGACTAAGAAACTACTCCGAAAGCCAGGTTACAACCCATAAACCAAGCAAGGACCGGGG